>JAFVLL020026735.1:0-20621 GCA_021397915.2 Tor tambroides
GCATGTTATAGCAGTATACATCCCTCATTTACACACTTGCTGCTTGTGTATTGGACATGTAGAGTGTCTTTCACTCCATTCAGTCAGAGTTTTCCTGTTACTCCCCTGAAAGAGCAAACAGATTGGTGATCAAGTGTTTCCAATCAACACAGATTTGATTGATTTGTTATCCGCTGTCACTGCATGTTTACATCCAGCGTCATTTAAGGTCACTATTGGCCAGATGTTGATTCCAGTGGAGCCGTTTCCTGGACCCCTGGAGCTCCTGAATCACTCACTGCAGTTTCAGCATATCACTGTCCACTGGGGGAAGGGAGGATGGGAAGGCCCCGAATCTGCAGGATGTGTTCGGTCATGTTGTGAATTAGCAGCACAGTCAGTCGCTATTAAAGGGATAGTTCACCCAAAAAGGAAAACTTGCTGTTAATTTACTCACCCTCAGGCCATCCAAGATGTAGATGAGTTTGTTTCTTCAGTAGAACAGTAAAGAAGGTTTTTAGCTGAAACTGTGGTCTTTGGTGATTCATAAGATGCAGCTTACCAGGTCTTATGAAATGAAACAGTCGGACTGTGCAAGAAATTGAACATTTATTTACAGCTTTATTTCCTGTAATCCACAGCTTCAGGTAAACAGTCACAAATGAATCATTCATTTGAACCGGTTCTTTTTAGTGAACTGGATGAACCAATTCACCAAATTGGACTGAAATGTCTGAAACAGTTCGCAGCTCGAGCAAAACTCAGTTTTGGATGCCTGACAGTCACTCCTTCTCAAAGTAGGCCAAAATACTGACGAATCTGATCCAATGATGCAGGTTTGGTCAATTCATTCAGTTATTCCATCAGTCACTGAACTGAGGAAGCAGTCGGACCGAAAAACTGATTAGCTGCTTATACAAGCGTGCGTGAGTGGAGCACTTGAATGAAGAGGCGAAATGAATGTTTTTATAGTTTCTCAAGGTTTATGTAAAAAAGTAGATTAGGTTTATTTTATGTGCGTTACATGTCTAAATAAAATGTTTTACCTCATTATTGGGTGCTTTAATAAATACGTTGTTGCGTGATTACAGCATGAACTGGTGAATCAGTTATTTGAACCAGTTCAATAAATCGAACTGTCTGAAAGAACCAGTTCACAGAAAAGAATCGGATTTCCCCACTGGCCTGAGGCTCTATAATGTCAATAATGTTCAGTTTCTTGCACAGTCCGATCGTTTCACTTCATAAGACCTCAATTTTATGTTCCTTTGCTTTTTTTTAATTCTTAAAAATGGGCAGCTGCTGACTTGCATTTTGTGAATCACCAAGGACCACAGTTTCAGCTTAAAATCTTATTTAATTTTCTACTGGAGAAAAAGTCACCTACATCTTGCATGGCCTGAGGGTGAGTAAATTAACAGCAAATGAACTATCCCTTTAAGGCCTCTTTCGGTGAATGAAGCTGAAGATGACACACATTTTATGCTCAACAGTTGCACACAAGCAGCTTGCACAAGAACCAGGTCAATACAAAACACTTGGAAAGTGACTCATGGAAAAAGTGAAGGACTTCTGGTGGGATTTTCCTTGGCACAAATGAGATCTGCAAAGTGAACTTTAGGATAAGGATACACAACTTTTCCCAGACCGTTTTTGTCCCTTGTTCTCAGATTGTCCACTCAACCACTAAATGGGACGTTTCACAATTAATTTTATTTCCTTTTTCAGATTAGTGCCCACAAGCTCTTTCCAAATCTTCTCAAAACAATTCATGGAATTTGACTCTAGTTTGTTGATTATTTATGAGCTGATCATTATGACTTTACCCTACTTATTGATGTAGTTACTGGAAGTTGAGCTGTTTTGATTCACAACAGCATTTCAGGCACACATTAAACTCTAAACAAACATGCTGTAGCACAGGTTAACTCTGTATTCGGGTCAAAGAGACCCTTGTAATCCAGACAAACAGCTTAATGTCACTTAGCATTGGCTTCTGTCCTGGAGTGCCACTACTTAATAATGAGACATTTCTTGTGCTGGAATTGTTTCTGAGAACAAACATTCTGGCTTTTCCTCAAGTCTGCAGCGTTCCAGTTCAGAATCAATTGATTTTTAGTGGCTAATATGAGTGAGTCAGGTCCAACGGTGCGTAAAGGACAAGGTCCAGCCTCACCATCGCTGATCTTTGTCTCCTGCGGGTTAGTCTTTCCTCACATCTGTTTTGCTGCTTAAAGGGTTGCGTCATCTGTGTCCAAGTTTGGCTTATAAACTTCCTCTCCCTGCACACACATTCACGGCCCCCTTGAGAGGACAAAAAAATTACAGGCCGCTGTCTGAATCCACCAACGCCACTCCCAGCGTCTCTGTCATCACAACTCTCTGAGGCTCCGCAGCTCCAATAACTATTCGGATTCTCCAGCTGGGCAAAAACCCAGCCCCCAATGAAACCACATGTACCATACACCCATCCAAACTACAGACAAAGAAGCCTTCACTCCCAGAATCCTCCTGCTGGATGCAGGCATTGATGGAGTAGGGCACATCTTAATTAGCATACTACAAAACTACTCGTACTATGTGTATAGTGCACAAAATTGTAGAATTTTTATCAAATATTAAACAAAGATTTTTTTATGTAGTGATGATTGCATTTTTAAAAGCTATTAATATTTTAATATTGTATTATTTATATAAATTTTTTTAAATAAAAATATTTTTACTTTTTTAATTGAAAAAATAGTTTTTAATACATTTTACATTTAACACATTTGTATTAATTACTTTTTAACTCATTTATTAATGTATTTTTTCTTTCAAATACTTTATTTAAAAATGATATGTATACACATATTAAAAAATAAAACATTTAAAAATATGAATATATTTTATATTTTTACATTTTTATATAATTTACTTCTTTTTTTTTTTAATTTAATTTTAAATTTGCCAATATTGTCTTTTTTTTTTTTAAACAAAATATTACATTATTTTTAATTAAATGAGTAAATGAATGAATGAATGAATGAATAAATTCATTTTAAAGATGAAATTAAATAGTCTTTAGTGCTGATTTAGTGTTTTATTTAGGCATGGAAATCACACAAAGTAATCAATATTAACCATAGTTTTTTAGTTTTACTTTAAGACTTATGCAAAGCAACCTTATTTCTGAGATGATAACTGAACAGCATTTAAATGAAGTATAGACTGTGCAGTATGCAGTGCATTTCTATTCCATTGCAGTAAAGGAACTGATCCTAGACCAGGCACTTAGAAGTGATTATTTCTGTCCTCGAACCGCAGGAAACCTCACGTTTGTCCTCCTCGGAGTGAACGCTCTCTTCTGTTCCTCTTAGAGAGAGGAGTCGACACCCAGCAATTTCCAGCAATCATCATAATCATCTCATCACACACTCAAGAGTGTCAAATGTAATTGCATATCAGCCGTGACTGATGCAGAAATGACATAATAATACGGTGACTTTGAACGGCCATAAACGTGTGTGAATTCATACAGAAATGACTGGTGCGAATGCATCCACAAGTCGACTATGACATGTTATGTCACACAACTTGAGGGCTTCAGCCACTCCTGACCCAATTTGAACTGCTGCGATTTTTGCTTCTTCACGCTACATGAAGCGTTCACCTTAAGTGGCCTAGGAAATGCTTGCTGTTTTCATACTATGGTTTTGGGCTGAAGAAGACATTCCAGAAACTCAGTTCTTTGCCAAATATGAAGTTTAAGCGAGTTCAGAGGAGAACTGTTTATCCGAACACATTTAATGTGTGTTTTTGGTGGACGGCAGGATCTTTAGAAACATCTGCGACCTGCATGCGTTTCTCTCCAGACGTTTTCTCATCATGGTGGGCGCAGACAGAGCTGCTGTTGAGTAACAAAAGTGGAAAATGTAGGGCAAGGCATTCCAGAGCGACTTTGTCACTTGCGTTCTCAAATGGTTGCTCTCTAATTGTTGCTTTGTGTATTGGTTTAGCTGTTTTCTTGTCTTCCTCGCTCTGTTTTTTGACTTGGTGAACCTCTGAGTCAGTCCCTAATTGATCCCATATGCTGGCTTCTCTCCATTCTCCACCTCTTTCCTTCCTAGTTTGCTCAGTTTGGCCTCGTTTAACTCATTTTTCTGACATCTTTGCCTGCGGCTCTTTTCCAAAACCTTGTGAGCTGCCTACCTAGATGACATTTGTAGGCAATTTTCTGTTGGTCAGCGTGACCAGTTTGAACCCATGGATTCGTATTGAAATTACTAAATTTTGCCTGTGAAAATTCACTGAAGAACAGTAAATGGGACTGTATCTTAAGGCAGCATTGTGTATTTTGTGGAGAATGCAGTCGCACAATAGATTGCAAATATGGATTCTGCAGGTCTTTAAAGGTCTTAAATTAGTCTTAGTTTGCCCTTCTACAAATTAAAATGTCTTAGAGTAGAAATTCTTAAATTCATAATGTAACATGCACTGCAAAGAATAAGTATTTCTCAGAAATTTGGTCTTTTTTCCTGTTTATCTAAATATCTAAACATCCTTAAATCAAGCTAAATATACTTGAGATGCAAAATGAAGATAACTGAAGTCTCGTTTTCTGAGAAATTAAACAAAATGAAGTGAGTTTATGCTTGAAACAAGAACAAGCATCTGTTAATGGGGAATGAAAACTTTTTCCCTTTGAATCAAGTTGATTATTCTAAACCCATTGGCAGATATATGTTCTTGTTTTAAGCATAAACTATCTTCATTTTGGTCAATTTCTCAGAAAATACGTCATTTTGTTTCTCAGTGTATCTTTAAGAATTATTACTTAACTTTTTAATTGGTCTTTAAAAGGTCTTTAAGAAGTGTTGCTTTGGCTTTCATAAAACTTGCTGAAACCTTGGAGATAAAAGTTGAAGTATTTTTATATTTGAAGTATTGCTAAAAATAATTCAATCTAATTAAAAACTTAAAATAAAAAATATTAATTTTAATATTAATTTTAATATAAAAAATATTAATTATTTAAATTAAATAAAATTGCATATTATCAATGTAAATATTTTTATTTAATTATTTAAAACTAAAAATAAACATTTCATGACCATATATTATTTTTTGGGTAGGTATGCATGTAATAAGTGTGGTAATGCACAGTCAGCTGGTTATTAATGAAAAATAAACCCAATCATGGTGGTTCAAGAGCGTCCTTGTTTTTGCTTAGTAGAGTCATGCAAACTCTCTTGCTTTTTGTGTGAAGTGCAAAGCTGATGAATAGTGTTCCAGATCATCCCTAATGACCTTCCTTCACTTAGGGTTACAAGGAAGATGCATTCTAGGTTTTGCAAAGCAGGTCTGTATTTTTTTTTTTTTTTTTTTTTTTTGGGACCAGGCCTCAGTCTTGTTTTCTCCCACTATGAACATGAGCCCTCAAATGACATGACAATGTTGACAGGCCGTTCTGTCTGTATTTAGTGTGAGCCAAGCTGATCTGCTAAGTGGCCTTGAAAGAGTAAACTCTGCAGTATGCACTTTAACATGTATGCATTTCACTTACTGATAGATGCTGCCAAAAACTCACGCTAGTCCATTAACTCAAACTGAACAGTGACAAAATTCTGTCTTTTCTGAGTCTTGGTATGTTGCTCGCCTTATTACTGTCAGTCAGCAGCAGCAGCAAACATCACGTCCTGTTCTGTCAGGTTGTGCTAGTCAAAGCAGTGTTGTTTGATCTTGTAATCTGTCTTTGTTGGCTGAACCCAAAGACCTGGGTATCGTACCGTGCGTGACTGTACCCTGCTGGCTGTGCAGAGGAACAGATGCACACACAGGAGACAGCAGTTGTTTGAATGTCTGCGTTGCATTGACCCCCTTCCTGCGAATGAGCCTTCTGGACGAGTCTGTTGTGACAGAGCGGTTTTTATATTCATAAATGATATTTTTATGTAAACGTTCTATGGTAACACTTTATTTGAAGGTGTCCTTGTTACACGTTACATGTACTTACTATTATAATAACAATAAATTATGCATAATTACATGCAAGTAACCCTAAACCAAACCCTAATCCTAACCCTACCCATATAGTAACTACATGTAGTTAATTAATATTCCGAAGTACTTAAATGTATAATTACACTGTAACAAGGACACCTTAAAATAAAGTGTAACCTTTTTTTAGCGTTTATAAATGAAATGCTCACCAAGGCTGCATTTATTTTATGAAAAATACAGTAAAAAAAAACAGTAATATTGTGAAATGTTATTACAAATTAAAATAATTGTTTTCTATTTGAATATATTTTAAAATGCAATTTATTCCTGTGATGCAAAGCTGAATTTTCAGCATCATTACTCCAGTCTTCAGTGTCACATGATTCTTCAGAAATCAGTCTAATAATTTGCAGTTGGTTCAGTTGCAGAATATTTAATTGTTGAAATTAAATTTGAATTTTAATTAATTTTCTTAAATAACAAAAAATACATGATTTAAATTATTGTTTCCAATAAATACATTTTGTTTAATTTAAATATTTTAATTTAACTCTTTAAAATGAAAGTCAATAATTTAGTTGCGTTTCTTTATGTTTCGGGCAGGTGCGTATGGAATAAGTGTGATGCACTGTCAGATGGTCATTATTAAAAAATTAACCCAATCAAGATGATTCAAGAGTGTCCTTGAAAAACTGCTGTTCATTGAGCTTAACATGTTGAATTCAGAACATTCCTCTAAACAGCACCTGAGGAAACCCGCTGACCTGAGTCAGCACAAGTGCGGCTTTTATGAATGTCTGGAAGCATCTCAGCCTGTCCAAACCTGTTTGAGGAGCAGGAGAGCTTCTTAAGAAAGGCGGGGGGCTGGAACGCACCCATAGGAATGCCAGGGAGAGGGGAGGCGGCTCTCTGATTGGTTGAGAGAGAGCGTGATGCGCTCTGATTGGTGGAGAGGGTTACCCTGTGGGCACTTGCTATCATGTTTAGTCTGTTCCCCCAGGCTATGAGATCTGATCTTCAAAGAAATGTGCTGATGTTTTACGGTCTGCAATTAAGGTCTGTTTAACTAGCTGTGGTTTAATGAGCACTTCATTTCAGCTCTAAACTCACAGCTTGATCCTAGATCTTAAACCTCAGCCAAAGCTAAAACGCTGTTTCTGGCTTTCTTGCGTTATTACACTGAAAGTAAAGATTAAGATTAGTATATTGGAGTGCATTATTAAGTAACCTACAGTCATTTGATCATTATCATAAACAAGGACGCTCATGAATCATCATGTTTGGGTTTATTTTTCAATAATGACCTGCTAACTGTGCATTATTACACTTATGTGTACTTACAAAAAATGAGTACATGGATATGAAATATTGATTTTGGGATTTAAATAAATAAATAAAATATTTCCATTGATAATATGCAGTTTTATTGTTTTATTTAATTTATACAATTTAGTAATTAACTAGTTTAGTTTATTAAAACTGGTAATTAATGAATGAATGAATGAATGAATGAATTAATTAATCAATCAATTATAATTCAATATTTAATAATTTAGTACCATATAAATAAATTCAATAATATAAAATTCAGTTGTAATTCAATAATGAATTTAAATGATCTAATATGTAATTAATTCAATAATATATAATTAAATCATAATTCAATAATTAATGTAATACCATATAAATTAATTCAATAATATATAATGCAGTTGTAATTCAGTAATTAATTGAAATGATCTAATATGTAATTAATTCAATAATATATAATTAAATCATAATTCAATAATTAATTTAATACCATATAAATTAATTCAATAATATATAATTCAGTTGTAATTCAGTAATTAATTGAAATGATCTAATATGTCATTAAATCAATAATATGTAAGTAAATTATAATTTAATAATTAATTTCAATCATTAATTTTAGCTATTTGAGAAGAAAAATACTTATTACATGTAGGGCTGTGCAATTAATCGAAATTCAGTTTCGATTTCGATTTAGGCCTCCAACGATTATGAAAACACAGTAATCGAGATAAAACGATTATTGCGCCCCATTCCGCCCCCTTTCCAGCGGTGCGCTTTCGTTCCTCCATAAAAGCCCAATTTCGCGTGCTAATCAGTAAAATCATGTAACGAGACTTTTGCAAAACGGGACGTGCTTGATTTATTTAATTTGATTAGATTTATTCATGTTTTTAAAAGCGTGAAAGAGAACTTGCGCTTCCTCAGGAGGATTACTGTGTATGCGCTCAGAGACACACGGATATGTAAAGTCATCTTTTAGCGCCTAAACGGTCAAATACGCGCAAAAATGTGTCGCTTAGTGATTATTCACATAACCTAGGAGGGTTTATGTAATAAATGAACGTAAGAATGAAAATACGTGTGTAACAGTAAATTGGATCCGTGCGGCTCTTAAAGTGACAGCGGACTATATTCCTGCTGCAACTGTGTGCTTAATATTAATCAAACAACAAAAGACAAAGACAAAATCACTCACTACTCTTTACTGAAGGACATTTGTGGCTTTAATAAGTAACAAAGGAAGTTTAATTCTTACAGTGACTATGCTGTTTTATTTTATTTTTATTTAGGTTATTCATTTTCTCTAGTAGTAGGCTGTTAACTGAATACTTTAGACAAACTTAAAGCACAGTTTGTTTCATTTGTATCTTTTTTCTATTGTATTCCTTGCTTTTTTATTACTGGCATTTGTATTCTTGCTTATTTATTACTGGCAATTTAATTATTTTCGATTATTTTTGGACCTTTTTTTAATTAATATTATTAGTTACTCTGGTATTCTGCTGTGATAATGAGAATTGTGACATTTAGCTGGTCTCTAAAATGTAGATGTCATAGCAGCCTTATTTGCAATATTTATTTGATATATATCACTATTTTAAATAAATCTTTTATATAAAGTTTTGGTCATATGGCCCACTAATAATCATTTTAAATAATCGTGATTACAATATTGACCAAAATAATCGTGATTGTGATTTTTGTCATAATCGAGCAGCCCTAATTACATGTGTACTTACCAAAATATAATGATTTTAGTGGTAAATATTTAAATAAAAAATTCAAATTCAATTTAAACAATAACATAACTAATTTAATTCATTTAATTTTTTTTATTTATTTGAGAAGGAAAAAAAACCCTTCTTACTTGTATAATTAGCCCCCCACTAAAAAATAATTTTAATGATTGGATATTAAATAAACATTTTAAATAATCTAAATTGTATAGTTTAAACATGATGTTTTACTTTATTTTAGCTCTAAAGTTCCACCTTTTGTTCATCCTAACTCTCACATTCGTGTTCTTCCTGTGCAGCATTTCACGGAGCTGCTGGACGATCTGTCCCAGGAGGCTTTGCTGGGTCAGTTGTTAAGCGACCCGTTCCTGTCCGGCCGTGGAGATGCTATGGACACGGAGGAGGATCTGACCCCTGCATCTCCAGTGCCGCCGCACATTCAAGCTGAGCACAGTTACTCTCTGTGCGGAGACTCACGCCCACAGTCGCCCCTGTCCCATCTGCCCGGGGAGCCCGGCAGCGACGCCGGTAAGACTCGGCTAGAATCTGCATCCAGTTTCATAACAGAAGTCAAAATAAATCTCTAAATGCGATTTCATGTGTATTTTAGGTGATACAGACAATGACGAGTGGCCCATGGAGCAGGAAGACAAAGGGCTGAAGATGGAGCCTCTGCTGTGTGACCCGTCGCCCGTCCTGCTGCCCACCCTGACCCTCACTCTGACCCCCGAGGGTCCCGCCTCTGAGCCTGTGACTGACGCCTTGCTGACCCCTCAGGCCACACAGGTTAGACCGCTCAGCCTGAGCACATGACCACACACATACAATCAGTGGGATTTTACTGAAGTGCTGATTTATGCTCATATTTGCAGGTGAAGGAGGACAGCGAGAGTCTCATCCCTCAGATTAAACTGGAGCCGCACGAGGTGGATCAGTTCTTAAACCTCTCACCCAAAGGTAAAACACTGGCTCAGTCATTTCTGAGTTATTGCACAGAAAATAAGATATCGGAGTGCATTAATGATTACAGAAAAATAACATAAAGACACCTGGTCATTATCATAAACAGTTAATGCGTTTGAATCATCCTGAATGGGTTTATTTTTTTAATAATGACCAGCCAACTGTACATTATTACACTTATTACATGTGTACTTGCCAAAAAAATAAAGAAATGTTTTTAAATTACTGTTTTTTTTATCATTTTAAATAGAGAAATAATAAAAATATTTAATGCATTTCTTTTTATTTTTGCTAAATTTAATGCATTACATGTGTACTTACCAAAACAGTGGGCATTGATTATTGAGTTTAGTTTTAAATAATTTCATTTTGATTAATTTAATAATTTAAACTGTACTTTAATAATTTAAATAATTTATTTTAGTTATTTGAGAAGAAAAAGATTTATTACATGTGTGCTTAAAAAACATCATAAAAATAAGTTCATTTTAGTTTTCAATCATTTAATTTTAAAATGTATTTATTTAAAAAAAAATTGTTTTTATCTCAAATAACTAAAATAAATTATTTAAATAATGTTTAAATTATGTAAATTAATTTCTATTAAAATGACATTTAAACTAAAATCAGTATTTCATGTTCATTTAAGTACTTTAAACTATTTAATTTGAACAATTTAATAATCAAATCATTTCATCATTTAAATAATTTAATTTAGTTATTGGAAAAGAAAAGCACTTAATACTCATGTACTCAGCAGAACAAAAATAAAATTTATATATTAATAAATAAAATATTTTCATTGAATTTAAGCAATAATTTAATCATTTAAACCATTTATTTGTTTATTTGAGAAGAAAAGACTGCATAATTACCAAAAAAAAAGATATGAAATATTGATTTTACTTTTAAAGAATTTGATCATTTTAATAATTTAAATATTTTAATGTAAATAGTTTTAATAATTCAATCATTTCAGTAATGTAATCGTTTTAAAAGATGTATTTATTTTATTATTGTTATTTGAGAAGAAAAATAATTCAGCGTAATACAAGAGATGTGAAAGTAGTAAAATGTAGAAAATAAATCTATTTCTTATGTATATAAATAAAGAAATATTTGAGCACAGAATCACAATCAGTGTCTGATGTTTTTGGTCAGGTCTGGAGTCTCTGCAGATGCCGCCCACTCCTCCCAGCTCTCACGGCAGTGACTCGGAGGGCAGTCAGAGTCCCGTTCACCCCTGTGCTCCCGCCAGCCCCACACAGACCCCCGCTGTCCTCAAGGTGGCGCCAAGAGCCCCGTCTTCCGTCTCCAGCTCTCCTCTGCTGACGGCACCCCATGTGAGTACAAAGACATCTTGTTCATTAACAGACGTGTTGCGTTTTATTAACCTCCTCTCGTCTGATCTGACAGAAGCTGCAGGGCTCCGGTCCTCTCCTGCTGACGGAGGAGGAGAAACGCACGCTCATCGCTGAAGGATATCCGGTGCCCACCAAACTGCCCCTGTCCAAAGCTGAGGAGAAAGCACTGAAGAAGATTCGCAGAAAGATCAAGAACAAGGTCCGCATCAGACTTCAGCCTCGTAAAACTGTTAAAAAGATGCACACTTCAAATCTGAGGACTAAAATGAATGTCAATTTCAGATTTCGGCACAAGAGAGCCGCAGGAAAAAGAAAGAGTACATGGATGCTTTAGAGAAGAAGTAAGTCTGATAAATATTCATCACATTTAATTAGCAGATATAAATGTAGCATTTATGAAAAATAAATAAACCTTTTCCACTCAAATTCTCAGAGGTGTTGCAAATTTAAAGATCAAGTTGTTCAAGCGTAAAGGACTCAGTGATGCTTAAAGTTTTTTTTAAATACGTGATCCTTTTTTGGGAATGATTCATAGCTGCATTCATTATTCCCAAGAAAAAATATTTAAAAAAAAAAATCTTCATTAAAGTATAGTATCTTGCTCCACTTCTGAAACTATTCCTGCTTTTTTTTTTTTTTTTTTTTTTTTTTTACATTTAAATATTCTTTTTCATTTATAATTAAGTCAAATTATCAAAGAAAATAGATCAAATATATATATATAAAGTATATATGTATGCATATATATATATTTATACATATATTTATATAGATAAATACTTAAAAATAGAATTACATTATTAAAATATTTTTTAAAAATATCAAATTATTACAGTTGCTATGTAAATAATATCTATGTATATGTATTGCTATATATATTGCTATATAGATTAAAATATATATTTTACATAGATATTCGAGGTTTTTTCCTAGTTAATATTCTTTTTCACTTACAAATAAGTCTCATGAAAATAAAATGGGTTATAGAGATACATGAAAACTCTGAGGTAAAACAGCATGTGACATTATAATATATATATATATATTAACAGAATTATTAATATTATAATACAAATAAAGATATCTATGTATATATTTTTATTCAAATATATATTTCAGATTTTTCTCAAATGTTTTACATTTTTTCATTTTGTACATTTATATAGACATATATTTAAATATAATTAAATCATTAAAATATTGTAAATATTATAAAAAGAATTGAAAAAGTATTCTTAAATATTATCAGTCATATATCTACGTATGTCTATGTATATAAGTAGATTAAAATATATTTTTGAAATATATAATCAAGCTTTTTCCACACAGAAATAAGTCCCTTTATAAAAGTAAAATGGTTTGCAGATCCAGTTTCATGTTGAAGAAGTATTTTCAGTATCTGTATGAAATCCTCATGTGACATTGCAATTCCCTCTCTATCCACAGGGTGGAGACGTGCTCCAACGAGAACACTGAGTTACGCAGGAAAGTTGAAACACTGGAGTGCACCAACAAGTAAGACCCTCAGCCCTTTCCAATTATCTCCACTACATTTTACAGCGCTCATATTTTGATCTGTCACTTTCTGTTGCTGGTTAAATTTTGGGTCATTAATGATGCATGCTATGCAAACGGCGGTGTGTTGATTGTGTGTCAGGTCTCTGCTGCAGCAGCTGCACTCTCTGCAGGCAGCGGTGGCAGGAAAGGTCCCGCGGTCCTGCAGGGTGACGGGCACCCAGACCTCCACATGCCTCATGGTGAGCGCTTCTGCATCAACCTTCAGCTGGTGTGTGTGTGTGTGTGTGTGTGTGTTTATGTGTGAGAATGCAAACACTACCAGAAGCACTGCTATAT
The DNA here is from genome assembly GCA_021397915.2 of Tor tambroides. Taxonomy (NCBI): domain Eukaryota; kingdom Metazoa; phylum Chordata; class Actinopteri; order Cypriniformes; family Cyprinidae; genus Tor; species Tor tambroides. Next base: position 13,193 of record JAFVLL020026735.1, read on the forward strand.
TTCCATGCTGTATCTGTGCAGGTGGTGGTTCTGTGTTTTTCGGTGTTCTTGGGGAGTTTCTACCAAGGCCTGAGTCCCTGTTCCTCCATCACCAAAACAGACCTGAGCAGAGAGATCTCCATACAGGACTCATACACCACTACAGGTTTGCATGCTGGGATAACGCTACAAAAATATACAAAGATGCGCAGCTTTACTCTTGATCACTTAATGATCATTTGTTTATATATTTCAAACACCATTAATAAAGTTATAATAATGTCTCTTCATATAAAGCTGGGGAAAAACTATTTTAAAATCTAAAAAAATGATCGATATATGATATTTGCTACGAAATTCATATATATATTTTAAAATAAATATAATGAATATCCAAATAATTATGTGTATATGTTCAGTATACACTAAATAAATAAATTAAATTATATTATATTTATATTAGATAAATAATCAAAATTATTTACTTTGTGTGTGTGTGTATACACACACACAAGTAAATAATTTTGATTATTTATAATTTATAATGTGTGTGTGTGTGTGTGTATACACACAAGATATACATTTTGAAATATAGATTTTAATATAATAATAGAAATATAGATTTTTTTTAGTATATGCAAGCATACTTGGCAATAAAGCTCTTTCTGATTCTGAATATAAAATATATACTTATTATATATGCGTGTTAAGATTTATATTATAGTTACAATTAATAATTATTTATATTATATTACAATTACATATAATTATATATTTTATTAAAATAATAAAATATAAGTAAATAATATACATAATATAATACAAAATATTAGTAAATGAATGTTAAAAAAATTAGATTAAATTATCGGTTAATAATTTATAATGTGTGTGTGTGTATATATACACAAATAAAAGATATATATAAAATTAGTAAGTAATAATTATTTATAATTAATAATTATTTATGGATGTATTATATCAGATTACATTGGTAAGTGTGTGTGTGTGTGTGTGTGCATTCATAATAATAAATAAATATAAATAAATAAAAATATATGCATATATACATACACATTTTAAATAAATTATATGAGATTATCTATTTAAAATAACATCAATATTCATCTTTAAACGTGCCATCTGTCTGTATATATGTATATGTATGTATACATATAAGAGATCCATTTTGCAATTTTAATATTTTTAAATAATTAGTACTTTTATGTGTAATATTTTTTTTATGTGTATTATATTAGTATTACACATATATTGGTTTAGTTTGCATGATATACTAATCTCCTACACATATTCAGCAGTCTATCTTCATCTGTTTGTGTTAGTTTGCCTCAGTGCACGATATTAAAACGTCATCGGTTGTGTGAGGCTGTTTATTTGTCGACTAAAGTATGGATTTAGTATTAATGCAGAAGTACTAGAGCCGCTGTCGTACTGAACATTTTGACATCGATCCAACCCTAATACACAGAGCACTCGTGTCTGTTGCAGTCCCTCCTGTAATTTGCTCATTATTCTCTGTCTCTTGTTGACTAATGAATGGAGGAATGGCTGGATTTGGATCCATATTAGTGGTGTGCGCCCCACTCTTGAGCTGCTGAGAGTCGTTATCAGTGCTGGAGTGGGCCAGTAATTATCATGCCTTTAAAAGCAGAGCGATCGCTTAATCATCACTGATCTCTGATCTGCCCGCATCACGTTTCTCCCACGCGCGTCATTCAGTTAATGCACCGCTTTAACAAAACACTGCTGTACTAATAAAAGAGCTGCTCTCTTTGAGCTGTTTACACCTCATATTAATATCCATCTCAGGTGATACAATCACAAATGCTCAGCCGAGACATCTGCTATTAGCAGCAAGAAAAAAAAAAAGCCGTCAGTGTAATGTTGGTTCATTTCCAGAACCTGCTGGCCTTTCAGGATATCATTTATAATGAATTATTAAAATATTAAACATTATAAAATGTATTAAAATTATTATGAAAAACTATGAGAAATCAAATGAATAAATAATTATATAAATGAATAAAATTTGTTTAAAAAATATTTTATTTTTATGATTTTCAAAACACCAACACAAACATAAATCACAACAAGCAAAAGACAAACAAGGAACAGATACTGTCTGCACTGCTTATAAATATTGCAAGCAAAATATATATTTTAAATATCTAATATATCTAAAATATCTGAATTATTTTTATTAAATATTTTTAATTATATATTTTCTATATTTTCTATATTATTAAATATATTTACAAAAAATAAAAATATGTATTTTAATTATGTGTGTATATATAAAATATATACATAAAATAACATTAAAACATGTTACAATTATTTAGATATATATTTTATGTCTGTATATGATGTAATAAAAAAGAATTTAATGTAATTTATTGTAATTAGTTTATTTAATATATTTTACATACACATATATATTATTACTATCTATCTATCTATAAGATATCAAAATTATGAGTGTGTGTATATGATCTTGTGTGTGTGATAATTTATGTAATATAATTTATTTACAGAAGATAAATATATTTTACACAAATGCACAAACAATAAATATTTCATATATTTATATTTTGTAATAAATACAATATTAAATATAAGGTACATTAAATATTACATTTTAATTTTTAAAAAATGTATTCTTTAAAAAATTTAAAACGTATTTTAATTATATATAAATAAATAAATATATATATATATATATAATTAAAATATTTTTTTTAAATATATATCTGAATAATTGAATGTCTAAAACACTTTACCATTTTCATCTGTTAAAAACGCAGTAAGAAAAGTCCTTTAGTGTGTCGTTTGTTGATTTCCACAGTGAGGTCCCGGAACCTGTTGTCCATTCCGGAGCACGGGGGTCTGGACGAGCCTCATCCCGTCGGTCTGGGTGGGGAATATCCAGAATGGGACCATCAGGCCGATGTAATGGCAGCATGGCGTTTAGAACAGCAGCACAAACAGGAGCAGGCGGAGCTTCGCGAATCAGAGCCCCGCCCACTCATACTAAACACCAATGAAACACGAGCGCAAAAGGCCATTCTCATAGACCTGCACTCACACAGGTAATGACCTTCCTTCAATGGCTGCTTCCATTTGATGCGTTACAGCATTTACGACACTGGGTTTTGTTTTGGCAGGTCAGATCAGTGGTCAAACGAGACGGCTAAAGTCATACAGCTGGAGCGGACCGTCAACGAGACGTCCTGAGATCCCTGCAGCGGCGGGGCGATAGGCTTCATATTTATAGTATTGTTTTACTTAGATGTCCTTTTTTTTTTTTAAATAAACACAAAAAACTCAAAAATGTATTTTTATTCCATTCCAGCAGTATATCAAATTTTGATACTCATGTACACTATTTTCGTTTTTATATGCTTTGGATTTTTTGTTTTAATGCTCTTTCGCCTATTTGCCCCGTGCTACTGAGAATATGTGCAGTAATATATTGAAATTGGCATCTCTTTTCATATTCACACGACGATGATAATGGCAGCATGTAGCATGTCAGTCAAAATACAGTTCCAAAGATTAGTGCAAAGATTCAAACTCTGTTGAAATGGTAGCTTAAAAGCTCTGTTTACAGTTTGAAGATGGCGAACTTCCAAAGCATTTGTCTGAATGTGTAAATATTTGCAGTATCCTGTATTGTAAGTGTGTTGGGAGAGATATGAATTGATGTAGCATGACAATATGGACTTGACATGAAAAGGATGGATGCTCTCTATCCCTGAAGTCCCTCATATGACGTTGCCCTCTTTATTAAGGACAGATGGCCCTTTTTGTCCTCATCTGGCCACCATCCAACCCCCGTCTGCGCTCTTGTGGGAGTAAAAGACACTCGCTGACAACTCTAGCGTTGTCTTGCTCTGATATGAACGGTCCCGAGTGATCTGCATTCAGGCGTGCTGTGGACTCTCTTGCACTGCGTCCCCGCAGAATTGATCTGTTATTTATTACTTTTAGCATGCCTGCCATCCTTTTATCCTGGAAACAAGAGCATTTTGAAGGAGATGGTTTTGTCCTGATGTGATCCGTTCAGATGCAATACGTTTGTCACGCAATATCCGTGTCAGAAATGGTGCGCGTTTCTTATGTGTTTGGCATAACGTCTTAACTATATTACCCTTTTGTTGCATCAAGATGCAATTCAGGCTCTTCAAATGATCTTCCTGAAATCACTCTGCCTTGTTTATGTCCTGTTTTTTCTGCCAGCAAATAAATCCTTAGTAAAAGCATTGTAAATCAAGCGTCTGGGCTGTCCTTTTGCTGTTTATCCATGTTGGATTTCTCTATATTAAATGATTAAATTAGCCTGATTTATATTTGTTGTCTTACTAGGATGTTGAGTGATGTGACATGACTACTCTAGTTGCTTGACTATTAATTATTTTCATTACGACCGGATCTGCATTATAATTTTCCTGTCTCTCAGGGGTTTTTATACAAAAGAAAGGTGTTTTCTCCAGATCAGAGAGCTGGGATGATGCACTTCTTACCTTAAATCACATTAGCCAAATTGTGTTAGAAGAAAAATGCATGTACTCTCGAGACTCTCATGACTTCTTGGAAAAATTATACGTTAACCCTTGCACAAATGTGCTGTTGTTGACTTATGGAGGTGATTCTTCAATTATAGCAGTATTTCTGGGATATTTTTGGTAAATGCATTTGTTATAGTCTGATAAATGATTCAATGTGCCATTTTTAATTATTTTCCTCATTTTTAATCATCTGAAATAACTTTTTTTTTTAACTTATGTGCATTTTTTACAACAAAAATTGACCAGTACTGGAAGCATTTTACATCCTGATCTGAAAGCTTTACTGAACATGTTAGCATCTGAGAATTTTAATTAAAAAGCCATTCATTTTTATTTTTCTTAAAATTAAAGTTAATTTATTACTCACCCAAATTTTTCAATGCCAATATCAAAATGTACATTAATTGCACATAATTATTTATTACTTATTTGTTGGTTATACTTAGTGTGTGTGTGTGTGTGTGTGTATATATATATATATATATATAATCATTATTATTATTATTATTGAAACAAATCATAGATTATTATGTATTTTTTTAATAACAGAATTATAATAAAGATATCAGCTTAGGACAATAGAACCAGGGGAGGAAAAAATTTATAAAAAACGATTTCGTTCCTGAAACCATTAAGAAAAGCACTGAAATAGCAAATATAAAATGATTTAATCTGATCATATTATATTAACATTAACATCCAGGGCTTTTCCGTCAAATCAAATACTGGGGGTGTGGCCAAATACTGTTAATAATATTATAACATGAGCTTTTCTGTCGTAACAACAGTTAGGGGGCGTGGCCAACATGATAATATTAATGAACCCTACACAGTCTGGTTATAATACTGTAGTTTTTAAAGGAAATATACAAGCGCCATAAATCTAAAGAATCTAGGTTTATTATTTAAAAATGTTGTATTTATTTATTTATTTATTTATTTTCCCGCTGTGTCTCAGGAGATTCCTGGCCGCACAAAGGTTTTGTAATCACAGTCAAGTCAGGTTTAAACGCTCGCGTAAACACGATTTCTTCTGCGTCGCGTTCTCTCAGCGGAGACGGCGGACACGTCAGAGATCAGCACGCATTTACACCGCGCGTCCAGTAAGAGACCCTCTGCCCTACTTTTATTGCCCGATGCTGGAGGATGAGGAGGCAAATCCCAGAATGTCCTCGCAGATGGATGCAGCTGTTGTTGTAGTTCGTGCGTGCGCCGTGAGTGAATCGTGAATCAATCGATAGATAGATAGATAGATAGATAGATATTATTCACCCCATGAGGGACATCGGAGGACACCTTGGGAAGGACTTTTAAGCACCGGAGGAGAGAAGGGGGTCCACTCAGTGCCGACCGGAGCATGATGGACCCCCTGGCCGACATTCGCGCGTCTCATGCGGAGCGCAGCAGCAGAGGAGCCGCTGGTGGAGAATCAGCGGACGAACAGACACGCGGCTGCGGGAGAGACGCGGCGATGGGCGGCAGCGACAGTCTGAGCAGCTTCGCCGACATGGAAGACTCGCTGGAGGAGAAGCTCAAAGGTCTGGGGTTCAGGAAACAGATCTCGTACAGGTAAATATGCTGTTTAATTCAATATTGCGTTTATTTCTCCACCATATGGAGCGGTGAATCATGTCAGATGGTTTATTTGTGTGCGTTACTGAACAATGCAAAGCCCATTTGTTGTGCAAATCAACACACACCCAGCTAAATAAGAGAAATTATTATACACATTGTGCTAGGATGTCCTGTGAAGGGAGATTTCGTTACTGTCATGAGAACAGCAATGGCTTTAGGGCTAGTGTGTTGGTAAATGAATTGCATTATGTGAAACACTTAATATCTTTATGTTGTCGTTTGGGCTGCTATTGATTTTCCTAGCAGGATTCAACTGTGTTTTCCTCTTGCACATGAAACCCTTGGGCAATCAGACAGGCACTTATATTGAATTGTTTAATTGACATTTGACCAATTAATATAAACGAACAGAGCAATGCATTGCTGTGTAATAATGAATTAGACTTCATCTGTGGTAGAGAGACCTATTCCCACATGTCAGGGTCATAAACGGCACGCTTTGACATATTAAAGGTCATTTCGGCACTACAGAATGGTTTTCAGTTTCATAATAATCTCTGGTGCATCCATATAAACTAAAGCCATTGATGAGTTTGCTTGTGCAATGGTGCTCCTCATGTTTTATCTACCTTAAAACGTGTTGAAAACATCTAAACCTTGCTTTTTTGGATGCACTGATCCTGTCGTTCATTCCAGATCAATATATCGACAACACTGGTTTCATGCTGAAACTGTTTCACGTGGTCACTTGAGAAAACCTGCCTTCTCAGAGACCCCTAATTTGACCTCCCCCTCCTCCGTTTTCCACCTGTCCGCGGAGGAGGGTCACTACCACCCTTACTGCTCCGTCAGAGTCTTAAGGTCAATCCTCCTCTGCGCAGATCAATCCTCCGCTCACAGTTAAGGCCAGTCTCTGAAGAAATGATCAAAGGTGTCCTCTCTTTCATAGGAGTGATCTATATCCATCTCCAATTCAGATAAGACATCAATAAGTCCCATGAAACCCAAGTAAAACAAACAAACACAAGCCAGCATGGCCTAAAATGCAAAGCATCTTAGATAAAAGTTTTGCTTTTTTAAGCAAAGCATCTAAAAATGGAAGCTTTGTGTTTGCCAAAGACAAAAACAGGCACTGTTCCAAAATCTAGTGAGCTGCCTTGGGCTTTACTGTCTACATAGACACCTTATAAGTGATTGATTTGGAGTGTGCTATATAGACAGTAACTAGCATTCCTCAAATGAAATGCACAGGATTTCCATGATACTCAAATAATCTAAAATATATAAAT
>JAFVLL020026736.1:0-42787 GCA_021397915.2 Tor tambroides
CACCCTCAGATTCCAGATTTTCAAATAGTTGTATCTCAGCCAAATATTGTCCTATCCTAACAAACCATACATCAATGGAAAGCTTATTTATCCAGATTTCAGATGATGCATAAATATCAATTTCATAAAAATTGACCCTTATGACTGGTTTTGTGCTCCAGGGTCACAAATACTTTTCTTGTGTAATTAGGCCTATACATATAAGTAGCAGACACACATATGTATCTATATATGCATTTAATGTTTAACTTCATAACAAATAGTATCTTGCTCTCAAACCCAGCTGACGTCATCAGGGCCTCTTTATGTTTAATCACCTAATCAGAAACTAAAATTACAACCATTAAAAACATTTGACTTCTGAGTAGATAACTCATTGGAATTTAGTTTAACTTAAATAAAACTGAAAAAATGCATAAAAAACTATAGACAAATATGTAAATAAAAAAAAAATCTAATAAAAAAAACCAAAAAACGACAAAAACATCAAAATTACTAAAACTTTAGCTAAAATTAAAACGAAAACAGAAGATATAAAAATAAAAACTATAATATCTCAAAGATACTAAATTAACACTGATTTTTTTTTTCCCACTAGATTTTTTTTGAGGATTGGGGCTAATATTTTATAAACAAATTAATACATTTTATATGAATAAGTCTTTTACTTAAAGATTTGCATGTATCTGGTTTCTGATTCATCTAATAAGAAAGCTGTGAAAACATCAATATTTTCAAAAGATGTATTATTTTCTAGCTCCCTGGCATATACTGTTAACATCATTCTGTCATTCTGTATCACTTTATGTTATCTAATTACAAACAAACAAACAAACAAACAAATACATAAATAAATAAATAATAGAGATTGTCAGAGAAGTCCAATCTATCTTCATGGATGAAACCAGTTTAAAGCAATGACTTTATCATCTAAATGCATTCCTGTAGCTCAAACAGTGAAGTGTGTCACTTGCAGGGTCTTGGGTTCGATTCCCAGAGAATGCATGAAATGATCAAATGCATGTTTCTAGGCAATGCATGTCACTTTGCATTAAAAAATGTCTGTGAAATATAAATATGACCAGAGCATCTCCATTCCTCTGAAGTGAAGGACTGAGACTGATTTTTCTAAGACTCTAAGTAAAGTTTTACTGTCTAAACATCATGTGGATTCACTTCAGCTCTTGTCCAGATGGAGACAGACGGGAACCGTCCCTCCTAAAAATGACACTTCTGTCATCACTTTCTCACCCTCAAACCAGTATGGCTTTCTTTCTTCGGTGAAACACACAACTAGATGTTGAGCAGAATGTCTGAGTAGTTTAAAACACCATCAAAAGATTTGCAATATAGCATGCATTTGATTTAGCTTTTTATTTTTTTCTTCTGAAGATGAAAGAAAGTCACACAGGTTCTTTCTCATCATGTTATTATTATAATTACTTGTATTTACTTTCTTTAATTTTATTTATTAGATTTCTGTCATTTGTATTCTTAATGCATGTTATGTTGCTTTGCACTATTTTCAGTTTGCACTTATTTTAAGTGCATGCAATTGCTTTGCAAATGTAAAAAATATTCATTGTGCCAATAATAAAGCACCATGAAATAGAGCAAAAGAAGACAGACTTGTCATTTTTGAGTGAGCTATCCCTTTAAAAAAATGCTTTCACTGACTCCATGTGTGTTAAAGTGAATCCACGTGGTATTTACAGAGTAAAACATGTTGAAAAGTCTTAGTAAATGCTGCATCTGATAGACGGAGAGGAATGGAAATGGTGTCACCATATGCAGAGTTAAAAAAAGCAAAACAAGGCGAGCTTTAAGCGCACACCGACTGGCTTGAGTTTGGCTCACTTTAATCTTCTGGCTTGGCTGCAATCAGACAGGATTTGAGTGGGAGTGAGTCTCTCTCTCTCAGTCTGTGCGCCTGTCTCTCGCCCGCTGGCAGCTGTGAATGTGTGGAAACAGAGATGTTGGCGAAGCCTCTGAAGCGGTGACTTCATACCGATCCGCTGCTTTCAAACGCCGTTGTTCACTTTTCCTGTCTCTATTGTTCGAGCTGAATGTTTTCTGGAAAACCTCGAGCTCAAGTTCAGCTTGAGAGACACTCGGCCAGTGTTGGGGAAAGTTACTTTTAATGCATTACAATGTTGCATTACTCCCTAAAAAAGTAACTAATTATGTTACTTAGTTACTTTTTATGGATAGCAATGCGTTACTTTGAGATACTTTTTAAATCTGGGCAGGGCTTGCTTGTTTGTTTTTAATATAAAAAAGTTCAAATGTAAAAGACCTTTTCCAGAGGCGGAGCGTAGTGAAGTATTTTTACTTTACTCAAGTAAATTTAAAAAGTATCTGTACTTTATCAGAGTGTTTTTCTTTGGAAAACTTTACTTCGCTATATTCCAAAGCATAATGTCGTACTTTTTACTGCACTACATTTCGTAAATAAAAGTTGTTGTTTGTTTTATCTTTAATACTTAAGAACAATAAAAATGTAGTACTTTCTTGTACTCAAGTAAATCTTTGAAGTACATTTACTTGAGTAAAAGTAAGAAAGTACTAGATTTCTAATGTAATTAAGTATTAAATGATATTTAGCATGAAACGTAGTGCAGTAAAAAGTACAATATTATGCTTTGGAATGTTGTGAAGTGAAGTTTTCTAAAGAAAAACACTCTGATAAAGTATTTCTAAAGCTGAGTATAAATACTTCACTACTGTCCGCCTCTGCTTTTCACAACAAAAGTGAAGTGAATCCGGTTCAGGCTGAAGGAAATGTAGATTCAGGTCTGTACAGTAGAGGGCGCCGCTCAAACTAATCACATGAAGAATATGACGCAGGAGAAGAAAGTTCAACACTATTCAGCAATAACTAAAATCAAACACAAATGTGTCATTTTTGCTTATTAGTATGGCTGAATTGGATCACAGAATTTCAGCAGCAAAGACATTAGTTAATAAAATGCGTAATATGTGTCTTATTTAACATTTAATTATTGCAGGTTTGTATAATATTCTGAGTTTGCATTTCACTGTTTTTATTGATTGTGAGGAACACTGAATGTGTTTTTGTGCAGGTGAGATGAGTAAATACATGTTGACATTTAGTCTAGAATTACAGTAAGATCATGTTCACACACAACGCTCTGCTCTTACTCCTGATTTCTCTCAACATGGCAACCCCAGAGCTGTCACTCAATACATCACAAACACAGGAACTGGAGATAATTATTTGAAAAATAACTCAGATATTTCCTTCTGAATTAAAAAGTAATGCGTTACCCCCAACACTGCTTCTGGCTGTCGGTGCGATTCCTCCTCGTTTCTAATGAGCAAAGACAGATCTCTCTGTAAAAGAGCTGGAGCTGATTTCAGGACAGGAACGACTCGTTAGAGAGAAAAACACTATCGGTTTCACAAACCCTTCAGAATACACTTTGACCTCTGACCTCTGTGTGTGTGTGACCTCGTTCAGCAGAATCTCTTTGATGTTAAAGTGACAAAACAAACAGCAGCTAACCAACACCAGTCTTATCAAACCACGGCGTGCATTAGTTAGTTTAACTGCCAACACTTTACTATAAGTACTCTGGTTAAGATGAACTATACATATACTAAAACAAGTCACTTCTGCATAATACATTAAACAAATCTAAAGGTTTTATTTGTTAATTTCATTTAATGCAAGGTAAAATAACCAGGGTTAGTTAACTAAAATTTAAACCAAATAAATAAATAAATAAAATATAATAATAAACAAATAAATAGATAACTGGAATAAAATAAAATATAAAAACTTATCTTTTCAGCTAGTTGTCAAGGCAATATTTCTCATGTTATTTTAGTTGAATCTGAATAACTAAAACTACCACTGAAAGAAAAAATAATATATAAAGACGTGTTAAAAAAACAACAAAATGTAAAAAACTAAGTAAAATTAAAATGAAAACTGATATTAATAAAATACAAATAATAATTAATATTAACAAAACTGTAACAGTATCAAAAATGAAATAAAATAAAAAAATATATATAAGATATTCAGCTAGTTGCCAAGGCAACATTTAATTACACACACACACACACACACACATATATATATATATACATAATATATGTGTGTGTACTGTGTATATTTATTATGTTTATATACAGACACACATACAGCATATATTTTGAAAATATTTACATGTATTTGCATGTATATATTTATATTCATAGAAATTATTTCATATATAAATATATTTAATATATAAACATATTTTTCTTAAATATATACATGCGTTTGTATTTATATATACATAATAAATATACACAGTACACACATATATTATGTGAACAAAAACTTTTATTTTGGATGCGATTAATCATGATTAATCGTTTGACAGCACTAATATATATATATATATATATATATATATATATATATATACATATACATATATATATAATTTATATATACATACACACACACACAAACAACAAAACATACTACTGACAAAATGGCACCACAAAATGACTAAAACTTTAAAATTATAATCAAAATGGAACATTAAAATAAAATCTAATGCATCTTTCCAGTCAAGTCAAGCTCTTTGTGTTCATTCTTCAGGTACAAGAAGTTTATTAGACTGCAGAAATGGTACATAAGAGTAAGTTAAAGCAGCGTATGTTCATTTATGTTTGTTTTTGTTTTTTTTTTCAAACTGAAGCATGAGTCAAGTCATTTATTTATTTATTTATTTTTTTTGGGGGGGGGGGGGGGATTACTCATTCACAGATACTGTCCATAAAGAACTATCCATATTTACTGACTCGCGTGTATTTTAAAAGTAAGAGAATGTGCACATGAAACTACGACACACTGTCTTGTTATCTGATGTGTGAGTGATTGCATCTCATTAATCTCACTGTTTAGGGGATTTTCCTCTGCTGTGTTACCATGGAGTTTACCGCGGTATTCCCTCTCTGCTGTGTTTAATGCTGATGTCTGCTCCACTACCTTACTCTCCTCTTTCACTCGTCTTCTCTCAGTCCCTCAGACTGTGCTGCTGAAGCTCCTGGAGAGAAGAGGAGGATTACCTATCAAAGCTCTTCAGGTGTGTTTACCGTCTCTCTCCTCTTCAGAGATCAAAGCCTCTCAGACATCAGAGCTGCGCTTCAGACATGCTGCCTTCTTACAGAGGGAGACAGATGACCATGAGAAAATACAGTTACAGATTTGGTGCAGTGATTGTAAAACAACAGATTAAAGAACAAATCTGGATCTGAAAATCATTACAGTTACTGTGATGTTATGACTGATGTGAGCTTGTTTCCACCACAGAATAAAAATATTAAAAAAGGTGTCTCGTAATTCTGACTTTTTTCTCGGGATTCTGAGTTTAAGTCTCATAATTGAAATGTTTTTTTCAAAATTCTGAGTTAAAATCTCAAAATTGTAACTTTTTTTCTCTGAATTATGAGTTTAAATCTCGTAACTGTAACTTTTTTCTCTGAATTCTGAGTTAAAATCTCGTGATTGTAACTTTTTTCTCTGAATTCTGAGTTAAAATCTCGTGATTGTAACTTTTTTCTCTGAATTCCGAGTTAAAATCTTGTGTTTGTAACTTTTTTCTCTGAATTCCGAGTTAAAATCTTGTGTTTGTAACTTTTTTCTCTGAATTCTGAGTTAAAATCTCGTGATTGTAACTTTTTTCTCTGAATTCCGAGTTAAAATCTTGTGTTTGTAACTTTTTTCTCTGAATTCTGAGTTAAAATCTCGTGATTGTAACTTTTTTCTGAATTCAGCAAAATCTTGTGTTTGTAACTTTTTTCTCAGAATTGTGAGTTTAAGTCTCACAAATGTAACTTTTTTCTCTGAATTAGGAGTTAAAATCTCGTGATTGTAACTTTTTTCTCTGAATTCTGAGTTAAAATCTCGTGATTGTAACTTTTTTCTCTGAATTCTGAGTTAAAATCTCGTGATTGTAACTTTTTTCTCTGAATTCCGAGTTAAAATCTTGTGTTTGTAACTTTTTTCTCAGAATTGTGAGTTTAAGTCTCACAAATGTAACTTTTTTCTCTGAATTAGGAGTTAAAATCTCGTGATTGTAACTTTTTTCTCAGAATTGTGAGTTTAAGTCTCACAAATGTAACTTTTTTCTCTGAATTAGGAGTTAAAATCTTGTGTTTGTAACTTTTTTCTCTGAATTCTGAGTTAAAATCTCGTGATTGTAACTTTTTTCTCAGAATTGTGAGTTTAAGTCTCACAAATGTAACTTTTTTCTCTGAATTAGGAGTTAAAATCTCGTGATTGTAACTTTTTTCTCTGAATTCTGAGTTAAAATCTCGTGATTGTAACTTTTTTCTCTGAATTCCGAGTTAAAATCTTGTGTTTGTAACTTTTTTCTCAGAATTGTGAGTTTAAGTCTCACAAATGTAACTTTTTTCTCTGAATTAGGAGTTAAAATCTCGTGATTGTAACTTTTTTCTCTGAATTAGGAGTTAAAATCTCGTGATTGTAACTTTTTTCTCTGAATTCCGAGTTAAAATCTTGTGTTTGTAACTTTTTTCTCAGAATTGTGAGTTTAAGTCTCACAAATGTAACTTTTTTCTCTGAATTAGGAGTTAAAATCTCGTAATTGTAACTTTTTTCTCTGAATTCTGAGCGTAGATCTTGATATTGTAACTTTTTTCTGCGAACTCTGAATTAATATCTTGTCATTGTAACATTTCTCGGAATTCTTTTTTTGTTTTTGCCACAGAATAAAAAATTAAAATAAGGTAATTGGAACTTTTATCTCACAATTTGAGTCAACAAAACTGCGAGAAAAATGACAGAGTTATGAGATAAAAAGTCGCAATTACCTTTTTAGTTTTTTCATCCTGTTGTGGAAACAATTTATTCATTTTTGATTAAAAAACCCAAAATCTAAGACCATAACTTTCACATTTCACAAAACACATTCAGTATATTTTATTTCATATCTGCGATCACTTACGTATTTAATGTAGAATCCAGCAAGATGAATTCAGAAGATATTCTGAGATAAATATGTCGAAGCTTGTGAGCGTTTAAATGTCTGTAGTTATTAATTAACGGCCCTCACTGACGACGGTCGCCAATCATTCCTCCACTCAGCCGAGGTTCATCTTTCTGTTTTTAATTAATGTTTTTGATGATTCTGCTGGTTTTTTATGTGTGTAATTTTGCGTTTTGCCGCCCGTCTATATCTGTTCATAATTAAAACGTTCAAATACAGGCAGTAATTCACAGCGCTGATTACTCTCATCAATCACAATCATAAAGACGAGTTTATTTCAATGAGACGCAGCTTCAGTTAATTAGCAGCTCTGTGGTTAAATGTCCTTAACCTCACGTTACCTCTCTTTCGCTCGTTTATATCGTATTTCATCAAAGTCTCTTTCTTGTTTCTCCAGCGTATCCCACAATGCCTTTCAGTCTCTGAGACTTCAGAAGTGTCTGTGTCTCTGATGTTTGATTCCAGGCCTCTGCGACCCTAAAAGAACAGACACACAATGACTGAAATGCTTCAATACATTCAATTCAATTCAGTTCAGACTGACTGAAGCTGGTCAGTGGTTTCTGACACCTCAAACACCTACAGAGACTTTCAGGAAAAATCCATTAATATGCTTTAACTCTGTAATTTTGATCAGTTTTCTGAAAGTCATGAACATTCATCAGTCATCATGCAATATAATACACTATATAGCTATTTATTAATGTAACTTTTTTCTCATAATTCTGATTTTATATCTTGCGTTTGTAACTTTTCTCATAATTATTTCTTTTTTGGCCACAGAATAAAAAAGTAAAAAGAGATAATTGCAAATTTTCATCTCACAATTCAAGTCAGAATCTCTAAACTGCAAGAAAAATGACAGAATTATGAGATAAAAAGTCGAAATTACCTTTTTATTAATTTTTTAATCCTGTGGTGGAAACAAGCTTCCATAGATGCCATTACATCACATTGAAAATTTATTAATTTTTAATTAAGTCTAAAGCCATAACTTGATAACTTTCACATTTTGCATAATATTCAATATTTTTTATTTCAATCACATTTCAGTGATTGAACAAAAATTACAATTTGATAAGAAATAACACAATAAAAATATTACATAAATTTTATAGATATTTGCCCTGATTTGAATATTTCTTCACACCAAAAAAATAAAAAAAATATAAATAAATAAATAAATAAATAAAAAAACACTACTTTACAACATGGATCATCTTAGTTATAATCGATACAACCTTTGATTTTAATAATGTTGAAATTATTAACATTAATATTAATAAATGCTTTAGAAGTATTTTTCACTGTTTGTTCATGCTAGCTAATGTACTGTAGTTAACTAATATTAACAAATAAAACCTTATTGTAAAAGGAAACAATAAAATCTACATAAAATGATGATGGCATTGTAAAAAAAAAAGTTTTATATAACAAAAAGAAAATGTTAAGATCTGTTTGTTTTAATTAAAATGAATCCCATGGGACACATTCATAACACTGTATATAACTATATCACAACACTGTATATCAAATTAACTGTTATGATTTCTAAAAAACAAACTGAATGATGGAGAATGAACTTCTTTATTAGTAACTGATTAATAAATCAAACCAGTTTAATGATTATGATCAGTAAGATTATGATTATATGCACACAACTGTCTTCTACAGAACTGCTTTACAGCATAAGTTGAAGTTTCATAATTGACTGATAATAACACTGATATTTCCCATTTATGCTATAAAACGGCCATAAATCAAATGCTTGTGAGATTTAATAATGGACTGCTCATTATTTTACTTCCATAATCAGGCATATTTCTAATTTAACCTGAATATTTAACCAAAATATAGGATGGTATATGATCTTATCCATTCAAAACTGACTTGTAAAGTGTGTTTCATATCATATTTGCAAGCTTGCAAGCTAATAAATGATCTCACTTTGATGAAAGCATTTCAAAATGTTTGACTTGATGGCTATAGCATTAACAGTTCATCATTGCATTTAATTTAAAAAGGCGATAATGCGATTAATAGGCTATAATATAGTGATTTGTGTCTGACTGGTAAACACCAAACTCACCACGCGTGTCTGTTTCACATCAGATTCCTGGAAAGCCAGGTTTATGATAATGATTGCTTTATGTTGAAAACACTGCGTTTCCATGACAACAGGGGCTTTGGGACAGGGGTTTGTGGAGGGACACACACACACACACACACACACACACACACACACACACACTCACACACACACACACACACACACACACACACACACACACACACATAAAGCATTACAGTAAACTGCTGGATGAGGGAAGTTTTTATTTATATATGAAGGCTACAATCTTCCACCGCAAGCCAGACCAGCTGGAGACGTCACAAATGCGCCTTCAGGCTGAAAAATCTGGGAGAAATTCTCCTTCGCCCAACCACCGCAATCTGACGGCACTTATGGAAGTAATTGTGGCACATTTGGGTCACATTGGGAACGAGATCCACACTGACTCGATGTGTGTTTGCAAACTTATCCTGACTGAATCACATCAGTGAACGTTAAAACTGAACGTTATACACGAGTTTCTTCAACTACAGGCACATTTGAGCCAGTGGACCTTTAGGAACCCTTACCAAAAAGTAGTATACTTAAGTAAAGTTTAAGTATACTTTTAAGTATACTTTATGTATAAGTATACAAATATCAGTGTACTAGTAGTATACTCATAAGTGTACTATTTCAATACTCCTTGGGACTAAATTGGCCCACTTTCTAGTATATAAAAGTATACTTTTAAGTATACTTTATGTACTAAGTATACAAATATCAGTGTACTAGTATTATACTCATAAGTGTACTATTTCAATACTCCTTGGGACTAAATTGGCCCACTTTCTAGTATATAAAAGTATACTTTTAAGTATACTTTATGCACTAAGTATACAAATATCAGTGCACTAGTATTATACTCATAAGTGTACTATTTCAATACTCCTTGGGACTAAATTGGCCCACTTTCTAGTATATTTAAGTATAACAGTAGTAAACTTTGAGTACATGACTAGTTTACATCAATGTTTTTAGCTTGTACTGCAGCTATACTAAAAGTGAACTTATAGGTATACTGATAGTTTACTAATTAAATACTTGTAGTAGCATTTTTAGTACACTTTGAAGTATAGTCTCAGGAAACTATACTAGTTTAGTAGTTTTATACTGCAAGTATACTCGTAAGTTTTCTTTACATCATACTTTAAGTATACTACTATGTCCCTATTTAGATATTAATTTGTATATATTTTGTTATATGAATATCTGAACATACAAAACACCAAAAGAAAGAACAGAGTATCTGCTTGTAAACAAAAACATTTCATTTTAGCTGCATGCATTATTTTTTAAACACTTGAATGTGGGTAAGTTTCATAAATAAAAAATAAATAACATTTAAGCTGAAAAAGACAATGAACTGGACTCAGAATGATGGAGATGGAGTCGATCAACACCCCAAAGCTTGCAGTCATTATTACCTCTTCATTGGTGACATTTTATTCATAACGTTACACAGTTTTGATGCTGTTTTATGTCTGATGATGGTGTTAGATTACATGTGAAGCATCTGTTGTTTCGGTTTCTTCTTCACTTGTGTTTTTTGGAAATTCTGTAAAGATGTGTACTAGCGCCCCCTACCGTATAACAATGAAAACACAGATTCTAGGAGCACAGTATAGCTCAAATATATTTAGACTTTTTCTAAGTATAAGTCAAGTATACTTAAATGTCATTTTAAGTACATTTCTGAGAAGTACATAAAAGTCGACTAAAAGTATACTTTCCTATTTTTAGGTTTAAAAGAAGTATACTAATAGCACACTTGAATAAACTTCTTTTTTTTTAAACAAAACATCTTAAAACACTCTCACTAGTTCATTTATCTGCTAACAACGATGTCCAAAAGTGGATATTTAGGATCAAATGAGTCATTTCTGCCAGTTTTTTTCATTCACATCTGAGTGTCGTTTCCATCACATTTTTTTCAAATGGAGATCTAAACATTCAGGAGGACATACTGTCAGTTTTCATTGCATCATGCAATATATAATATATAAATAGCTACTTATTGCATGCAAAATATACAGTTATATGCAGTATTGCAGCTTGATATGAAATGATGCAATATAAATATTATGGATATTTACGCTGGTTTGTATTTGTTTTCTTCATGCAAAGAAAACGTGGTAAAACAATGCATCATAACATTTTAAAACATACTAACAAAAGTGTCTAAAAGTGGATGTTTGGGATCAAATGAGTCATTTTTGTCAGCTTTTCATTCACATCTGAGTGTCGTCTCATCGCATTTTAAAATGAAGATCTAAGCAAAGGTTCACGAGGAATGTCAATCATCAGTCTGTTTTCTGAAAGTCATGAACATTCAGTCAATCATCATGCAATATATAACTTAGAAATAGCTGCTTATTGCATGCAACATGCAAAATTACAGCTTGGTAAGAAATGACAAAAATTTGTATTTGTATTTGCTTTCCTCATGCAAAGAAAACTAGGAAACCAATATATACCTCATAAAACATCAAAATTTGAACAGTAGTAAACTGAAATGATGAAAGCATGCTGAAAAGTTTTAATAAGGGCTTCATATAGCAAAAAGAAAATGTTAAAATCTGTTAGTTTTAATAAAAACCAGTCACTGGGACACAGAAGTGCTTGCTGTTGAAGAAACATCAACATGTGAGAGAAACCGAACCACTTACTGAACTTCAACTTAACTAGATGTTTATCAATCTAGAACAGTGAAAATGTGATTTAGACACATTTCCAGTTAAACCAACACAAACAATTCATATAAAATCACATTTTAGCTTACAGACGTCGACAGTGATGCATTAGTTTATGTATTAAGTCTAAATGAGTTTCTATGCTCCACAAATGATGTTCATTGAGATAAACTTAAAATGAACCCGAAAGATTCCATAAAGTTACCGGTCCAATATATGAAAGTGAAAACATTTCAATAAACCTGGATGATTTTAGATTCAGCGAGGCGTGTTTGTTATAAAGCGGCTCTGTAAGTTATTATGAGCTCGGATCTGGAGAAATGAGCATAAAAAGTCATTTTAAACTTGTACATTTGCTAGAGTTTAATGACGTCTGGAATGAAGTTCCACCCAAAGCTTCGGCCGTCGCCCGTCTGTCTCTGCTCTTCCTCGACGCGGCGACGCTCGTCAATCTCAGACATCTGCTGGAACATGAACAGTGTGCTGGAGGAGCCCCGGGGCCCAACGGAGAAACGCCAGATCTGTGACTTATTAGGACTATTTTATAAACTCATCAGGGGAGGAGAAACAAACGGCTTATTAAATCAAGACATCAGCTGTAGTGCATTAAGTATGAAGAATTTCTCTGAAATCATTTTCAACAAACCCTGAGTATTAAAGCAGCACTGCTTGTGCACCAGTTGACTTGGGCTGATAAGCAACCACCTAGCAACCACCTACAACACCCTAGCAACCAACCAGAACCCCTAGAAACTACATAACAACACATAATAACTACACTTAAGCAGCCAAGAACTCTGGTAAACACCCTAGAAACCACCTGTTAACACCCTAGCAACCACTCAAAATGCCCTAGCAACCACACAGGAAACACAAGACGCTACATAGAAACTCCCTATAAAACACCATAAAACCTAAGCAGCCATGTAAATCTCATAACTTTCTTGAAACCACCCAGAAATCACCCAGTAAACAATTAGAAACTACATAGCAACACCCTAGTATCCACTGTAATCTACCTAGCAACACATAATTACCACTCAAAACACTTAAGCAGCCAAATAAATCTTACACCATCCTAGGAACTACCCAGTAATGCCCTAGCAACCACCCAGGAAACACTAGAAACTACATAGCAACACCCTAGCAACCACTGTAAACTACATAGCAACTCCCTAGCAACACATAATAACTACCAAGAACACTTAATCAGCCAAGAACTACCCGTTAATACCCTAGCAACCACTCAAAATGCCCTAGCAACCACAAGAAGCTACATAGAAACACCCTAGAAACCACCCAGAACACCTAAGCAGCCACATAATAACCATAACACCCAAGAAACCACTCACTGCACCTGAGCAACCAACCCAAGAAACACTAGAAGCTACACAGCAACACCCTAGCAACCATCCAAAATGCACTAGAAACTACATAGAAACATAATTATTACTCAAAACTTGCAAGCAGTCACATAAATCTCATAACATTCTTGAAACCACCCAGTGATGCCCTAGCAATCACCTAGTAAACAATAGAATGTACATAGCAACCTCCTAGCAACCACTGTCAACTACATAGCAACACCCTAGAAACCACCCAGGAAACACTAGAAACTACACAGCAACACATAATTACCACTTGGAACATTTAAACAGCCACATAATAACCATAACACCAGAGAAACCACTTAGTGATTCCCTAGCAACCACCCACAACACCCTAGCAACCACCCAGGAAACACTAGAAACTACACAGCAACAGCTGTTGTCATTTTAAGACCAAATGCACGGATCGGACACACATCACATTTTCTCCCAACTGTTTACATCCATTAAGACTTATTTGAACTCAGTTAAGACGGTTTATGAGGATTCTCTCCAAAATGTACCAAATTGAAAAAAATTTCACATCTTTTTCTCTTTCGCATCTTCTTGCACTTGAATGGTTTGAAACACATGCATGTGATAAACTTTCCTGATGAGTCAAAAATAAAGCATTAAGTCGAAGGGAGAAATGTTCAAACACTCAGTAACTGATGAGCTGCGATTCTGCACATTTCTGCTCGTTTCCAACCAGATTTTGGCATATTTATATGTGTCTGTCCGGCAGAAATGTTCTGTTTCCCAAGCATATTTTTAAATTACAACATGTGGAATAACCCACTATATGGACCTGCCACTGCTCAAGATGTTCCACTGATCATTTTATATTTTGCTCACAGGTGAATCATCACAGAAATCAGTTCTTCAGTCAAAAGCAGTCGAGAGAGAGAGATTGAGTAAAGTGACCTCAAATCAAACATTATCACTGGCAGATGTTCCTCAGACGTTTAGAGACAGAGATCCGAGACTCACGCTGAGGCTTTACTGACAGAACCGCGTGACGCTCACATCAACTGTTTGTGCTCTTAATTCAATAATAACCTCATTAAAGGTGACATTTCTCATGCCACCGGAGCATTAAACCTCAAAATCAAGGATCATACAAAACACAAAATCATACAACTAAATCATAGGAAGCACAAAATCTTTATTTTAAGGTGGACAGTTTTCATGGCATCTGTTAGTAAATAGTTCTTCTGATATCTGATTCTCGATATTTCATATATGCTGAAATTCTGAAATAATTTGATCACAAAAAAGCACAAAATATTTATATCAATAATTTTACAGTATATATATTTATCTAATATATTTGTATTTTTTCCATATTAGAACCAAAGGCTATCTTCATGGTAGACTCTGCAATGAAAAAAAAAAAATGATACTAATTTTTTTTAAGGTAAGTGGTTGCAAACAATTTATTTTAGCTACATTAAAAAATAAAAAAAAATAAAAAAAATTGAAAGTTAGTCAACTAAATTTGTTTATATAAATGTAGCTAAAATAAATTGATTGCAACCAGTTACCTTAATTTTCTTTTAGTAAATTCAATTAATTTTTTTTCAGTGTGTCTATGCTTTTAATCTAGAAATTAAGATAATTAGAATAACAATAACATTACTATATCCGACATATCCAACATTACAAAACTATATCCAAAAAAAAATAAATAAATAAATAAATTTTAAAAATAATTAAAAAAAATTCTTGCAATTTTTTTTAAAAGAATATAAAAAAGTTGCAATTTTATAAACTATTTCCATTTGATATTCAATAGAAACTGTAACATTTTCACAGGAGAAGCAATTTAATTCTAAATGTCACACAAGATTCTGAGAATGACTGTAGAATTCATGCACTGAATTTAAACTCTAAACAGACACATGTAGAATCAGATCCAGTCTGTGTTCAATCAGCAAATTCATTTAAATTTTAAACCAGACGTATTTTCTTCTGTAGAATGTGTTTGATTGTGAAAACACTGCTGCAGTGCGAGTGTTTTGGTTGGTTGCCAGGGTGTTGCTATGCAGTTAGAGTTCCGACACAAAGGAAATAATGAAGTTTGATTATTTAGTAACAGCGCATTTTCTTTCTCTGATGTTTAATACTTGACATTTATTACTTCACCCACAGCACTAATTATCCGAAGCACGGTGAATGTGGGGAACTGAAGTAAAGCTGCTTTGACACAATCTGTTTTGTTATAAGCGCTATATAAATAAAGCTGAACTGAAGGAGTTTCTCCTCATACTCTGAGAGTGTGTGTAGTATTGGGCTGCTGCTGACAGCACACTGATGGTATCTGCTGGAGTCTGAAGGGCTTCTCTGTGCTCTCAGAAGCTCAGCTCATATCACAGATATTCAACACCGCACTGCTCAGATTAAACATCTCATATTTCAGAGGCGTGTGCCATGAAGCAGGACTGAGAAATGAAGGGCTTTATATGATATGAGACTCAGAAAGTGTGCGTGTGTGTGTGTGTAGAGGTCATTGTAAGGACCAAAAATGAGTTTCATTCACATTTATATGCATGCATTCAGAAGATTTAGCTTTTATCTGAAGGGACTTACATTGCATTCAAGGAATCCATGTTATTAGTTTGCTTTCCCTATAGAGAGCTGCCTATGTAGACCGAAACAACAGATGCTTCACATGTAATCTAACACCATCATCAGACATAAAACAGCATCAAAACTGTGTAACGTTATGAATAAAATGTCACCAATGAAGAGGTAATAATGACTGCAAGCTTTGGGGTGTTGATCGACTCCATCTCCATCATTCTGAGTCCAGTTCATTGTCTTTTTCAGCTTTTTGTTCAAAATGTTATTTCTTTATTTATGAAACTTACCCACATTCAGGTGTTTAAAAAAAGAATGCATGAAGCTAGAATAAAATGTTTTTGTTTACAAGCAGATACTCTGTTCTTTCTTTTGATGTTTTCAGATATTCATAAACAAAATATATACAAATTAATACCTAAATAGTAGTATTCTTAAAGTATGATGTAAAGTTCACTTAAAGAACACTTATGAGTATACTTGCAGTATAAAACTACTAAACTAGTAGTTTACTGATACTATACTATAAAAATGCTACTACAAGTATTTAATTAGTAAACTATCAGTATACCTATAAGTTCACTTTTAGTATAGTTGCAGTACAAGCTAAAAACATTGACGGAAACTAGTCGTGTACTCAAAGTTTACTACTGTTATACTTAGTATACTAAAAAGTATACTTTTATATACTAGAAAGTGGGCCAATTTAGTCCCAAGGAGTATTGAAATAGTACACTTACGAGTATAATACTAGTACACTGATATTTGTATACTTACTACATAAAGTATACTTACAAATATACTTGAACTTTACTGAAGTATACTTAAAGTATACTACTTTTTGGTAAGGGTATGCTGGATTTGTTTCAGCTTTTGTGTTCTCCAGATGGTAACTGATGGACTGGAGTGCTGTGGATTATTGTGATGTTTTTATCAGACTCTCATTCTGACGGCACCCATTCACTGCAGAGAGTGATGGAATAATACATTTCTCCAAACCTGATGAAGAAACAAACTCATCCTAATCTTGGATGAACTGAGGATGAGCACATTTTTGTTTTTGGTTGATGTGAATGTTTAGCCAGTGCATGCAATCTACTTTAATAAAATAAAATAAAATAAAATAAAATAAATAAATAAATGTGTAAGTGCTCGTGTCTCATGATCGATGTGTTATGTTGCATATCTGAGCGGTCGATCGTTTGTAAGATCTTTGTTTCTAATCTGTTGTCTTTGTGGGAAAATCATTGTTTAGATTTGTTGCTCTTTAAAACGAGTTCAAAGGGAACAACATCGTTTGAAATGTTTCCTGAAGCTCTTTTCTCTGTTTTAATGATGATGTGATGAATCCAGCTGCTCTCGGCTTCATCCAGAACAAACATCAATCATCTCAGTTCATTCTCACACACAAACCTCGCAATAATCATCTCTCATAAACTCAAAACACAGTATTATTCAGCGACATCCTACACACACACACACACACACACACACACACACACACACACACATATATATATATATATATATATACATACATACGGCAAAAAATAAATAAATAAATCTGGCCAAAACATATTTGAAATATATATTTATTTGAAAATATATTTAGTTTCAACTTTCATATAGCAAAAAATAAAAATAAAAAAATATTTCAGGGACAAGAAAATACATTTCAGCTTACATTAATCTAAATGCAAATGTGGATGGAATAACCCTATTAGAGATTAAAAATTAGATTTAGAATGATTCATTATTATTATTATTTTTTTTTTTAAATGTTCAAATGTGTTATAGACAACAATAGTTCTTCAAACGTGAAATGTGAATGTATTTTCTTGGATTTAAAATAATAATAATAATATATATATATATATATATATACTATTATTATTTATTTTCACTTTCCTAACTCCGTAACAATTTGATGCTTGTACTGAACATTGAGATGTTTATTTGATTTAAAAAAAAATAAATAAATAAATAATAAAATATTTTTAAAAATATACAACGAATGGGCAAAAAATATATATTAGTAGAAAATATATTTACGTAAATATATATTTTGCCCTTTTTTGTGTATTTTAAAATATATACATTAATTAATTTACTTATTTATTTTTGTCATATGGGATGACATTCAAATGCATATGTATATATATATATATATATATATTTTTTTTTTTTTTTCAAAAAATAAAAAATAAAAAACAAAGTTCAGATGTGTTTGTTTTCCTACAGTAGCTCACCTTCATTCAGGAGTCTTCAGAAGAGTGTTTAATGTGGATTTGTGGCATTCAGTGAAGCAGGTTTATATTCAGTGCTTCAGATGTGCTTCATAAGATGCTGCGCTCATAAACTGGTCCTTCACGGGTCTCTCAGATAAAGGTCACGTCGTCTGGAGCCGGACCACCCACATCAGCTCTCGGGTTACACACTGCAGCCAAACGACACAGAAGAGGACCGTGGACTTCAAACACATCTGGAGAGCAGAGAGTTAATGTGCTGCATCTGTTCCTCAGAGTCACTGATGCCTCTTACAGCCAACAACTCAAAACACAACTCACACATTAACAACAGCTTCCCAAACAATATAAACAGAGCTCGTATGAACCCAAACTCAGGTTCAGACCAACAATCTTCTGTAACTCATGTTCCAGCTCTTACTGACAACAATACTGTGAAAATCTTCAGTGCATGCTGTTAGAAACACAAAAATGACTTGATCTAGAGATGCACTGAAATCGTTCTTTTTCCAAAATGCAAATAGTGAAGTTAAAGTTTTCATTTAGTGGAAAACCTAAACTGAAAATAAAGTTTGTTTAATAATAAATTATCAAATTTATTTAATCATATTTAATTAATCAACATTCAAATATTTAATATTATTAAATTTTCCAATTTAAAAAAAAATTCCAACATGCACACACAGTGTTAAAAAAAAATAAATTCTGAAAATTAATTTTCATGCTGTTTTGGTTGAATATTCTCAGTTGTGAAATTTCTGTGCATCACTATTTTGAAACAGTATTTTGAAATAGAAATGGACTTAAATTTCAGCAAAGAGAAATATTTGGTTGAAACGGCAAAAATAAATTTTCATGAAATTTTCCAAAAAAAACAAACAAACAAACAAAAAAAAAACATACACACACTGTTTCAAAATTGTGATGCAATGACAGTCCAGCAAACAAAAATACCGGGAAAATTAATTTTTCTGCTGTTTTGGCTGAATATTTTCAGTCACCAAAATTTCTGTGCATCGCTATTTTAAAATAGTGATGCACATTTTAAATAACTATTACTACTTATAACTATTTTAAAATAGGTATTTTTGTTTGCTGGACTGTCATTGCATCACAATTTTGAAACAGTGTGTGCATGTTTTTTTTTTGTGTGGAAAATTTCATCAGAAAATGTATTTTTGCCATTTCAACCAAATATTTCTGGTTGCCGAAATGTAAGTCCATTTCTATTTCTATTTTAAAATAGTGATGCACCAAAATTTGGCAGCTTAAATTATTCATCTGAAGCAGCAAAAAATACATTTTCTGATACAATTTTCTAAAATACAGAATTTTTCAACACATGCACTGTTATGAAATAGTGATGCACAGAAATTTCTGCAACCAAAAATAATATTAATATTAAATAGAATTTATATAATATAAATATACCATATATTTGGATGAAACAGCAAAAAAAAAAAAAAAAAACATTTCTAATAAAATTTTTCAACAACAACAAAAAAAATGTCATGCATATACACTATTTTGAAACAGTTGTGCATTGAAAATACCAGGAAATTCTTTTATTTTTGCTGTTTTGGCCACCAAAATGTCAGTGCATCCCAATGAAACAGTATTTTGCAATAGAGATGGACTGGAATTTTGGCAACTGAAAATATTCTGCAAAAAATTAATTTTCACTTTTGGCTGAAATGGTACGTTCATTACATAAATTTAAAAGTGAGAATATTCTTTATAATTTCTGTAGACTCTGGATTAATAATTGAGGTGAAAGGTTGAAAGTCTGAGATTCTGCTGTAAGTCAGTGTCTCTCTCTCTCTCTCTCAGGCCGTTTCTTCATCATCATCTCTGTCTCTCAGACATTCCTGCGCCACAGAACAGCCCTGATCATGTTTCTTCTCCTGCAGACAGAAGATGTGACCACAATCACAATAACTCATCAGAGAAGAGCTAATCAAACATCATTTAAGTCAATGATTTAGGATCTCCAAAACCATTTGGGCTGAAACTGAAAATTCATTTCTATTGCTGTTTTGGATGAATATTTTAGTTAATTTCAGTGCATCACTATTTTAAAACCGATAATATTCAGCTGAAACATCAAAAATACATTTTCAGATAAAGTCTCCCAAAAAATGTTGAAATAGTGATTCACAGAATATTTGGCAACAAAAACATGTTTTTTGTGTGTGTGTGTTCTGGATGAATATTTTCAGTTGACAAAATTTCTGTTCATCACTATTTTTAAAAAGCAAAAAATTAATTTCCAATAAAGATTTTTTTTAACACATGTAAGCATGCACTATTCTGAAATAGTAATTTTTGACAAAAATATCAGAATGTTTTTTTTTTTTGTGGTTTCACACAAATATTTTCAGTTGCCAAAATATTTGTGCATCACTATTTTTAAATAGGAAAAAATGCATTTCTAATAAAAGTTCTCCAACAACAACAACAACAACACCACACTATTTTGATATTACTTTATTTATGCATATTTATGCATGCTGTTTCAGCCAAATATTTTAGTTTGCTGAAATTTCTGTGCATTACTATGGGATCAGATTCCCGCCTAAAGTATTGCAGTCACGGATAAAAAAATAAGAAGCGTGAAAACAAAATTTACTTGTAAATAAAAATATATTACAAGATTTAAAAATGAAAGCAAAGTTTTTTCAGAATAGCAAACGATGGTCATGGAGTAAAACAACAATAGCGTAAATAAAAAAATAATAGCATTTTTTTAAACTAATAAGCATGAATCAAAACTTTAAAACACAATAAAAATCATATTGCACAAAATTAAAATGATAATGCAAAATGATCGACTTTTTAAGTTTCTTGATTGTATTTCTCCAGTTTTCTGCTCTCAGAAATTTTCTGCTCATGTTTTATTTTTTGTATGCATATGCCATTTTTCCCTTCGCGCTTGTTTCACGTTCTGCGCTTGCGCCCCAAATGTTGCGGTTAGAGTTTCCTTAAATCAGCGGACTCCAGCGTCATCATTGGTCACTAGTTCTTGATTGACAGCTCCTCCTCGGCCAATCAGTCGAGAGGGTGATGGCGATGCTCAGTGCGCCATGGCTGCCGATGCTCAGCGTTCTGTTCACTTGTACAGGTGAGAAAGTGATTACTCTCAACTGGGAAACATATTTCCGTACAGGACACTGTTATAATAATGTCTGTCTGTCACTGCTGCCTGAGATCCGTTAACGTTAGAAATTAGTAAATTGGTAAAATTAATTACTTTCAATGAATAGATATGATTTTGCATTGACTAGGCTAGATTTGACTACTGATCAGCAAAGCCATGTTATTACAGAGGCCAGTGGATTTGATATACACAATGACTCATTGTATATTGTGTTTATTTTCATAAACACAATATGCAACTAGCTAGGCCTACATATATAATTGCATAACACTATCATATTAATGTTTTAAATATATAAAGTTAGAATACAACAGCAATACTCTAGAAAGTAAAACAATAACAAGTGGCGGCAAGTATCTTTGAGTAGAACATTAAATCATTCATTCAAACAGCAGATTCATTCAGTGAGGAATAAAGTGAATCATTCAATATAAAATGGCCTGTGAAGGCTGGCAGCTAGATTGCTGTTCTGCTGTGGCTTTGTTTGGACTCTTTCACATCAAAATAGAAAAATGAGAAAATAGTTACAATATTAAACACTCAAATTCTCCTTGTTATACTGATTTTATGCTACAGTTCAATAAGATTTTCAATGGAATTGATATTCAGGAACAGACTCTTCCTCATGTAAAACTGCCTTAATTGTTTATTGCATTTCTAATCTCAGAGTAACAGAAAATGTGATACGTCTTGCAAAACCATCAACCTTATCAATTACATACTGTGATAAACTGGCTGCAAAGCTGTTTACAAAAAAAAAATACATGACAAGAAATAAGCAAAATATTGCTTACAGACAGTTAGCAATCACGAGCAATATACAGCAAACTAAACAGTTGTGACTGGGATGTATTACTCTTACTCATACTATCCTCTCCTAACAGTAATAACCATAATACTTATTATCAGTCAGGAATGGGCGAGCCAGACTCATATAACGGTGACTTCACGAGGCCGGTGCATATCATGGCTCCTGCCTTTTGTGATGTGGCCATAGGCTAATAAATACAGGTGAATATAACCACGGCGGGTCACTAGGATGGCTCATTTAACGTTAACGGATCGCCAGGTACAGCGGTGACAGACACATATAACGGTGTCCTGTATGAAAAGATGTTTCCCAGCTTACAGTAATCCATTTCCACCTGTACAAGTGAACGCTGAGCATCGGCAGCTAACGAGGCACGCTGGAGTGACGTCACTGCCCCTCTTTGACTGATTGGCTGAGGAGGAGCTGTAATCAGAACTAGTGGACAAATGATGCTTGGGCCAGCTGATTTACATAAGAAACTCTAGCTTACATAACATTTGGGAAACAAGCGCCTGACAGTAAGAAACAAGCGAAGGAAAAAAGAAACAACATACGCATACAAAAATAAAAATGAGCAGAAAATTTCTAAGTCAGAAAAAAGCTATGAGAAATATAACCAAGGAAAGCATTATTTTATGCAAAGATTAGATCATTTGCATTAATATTTCAATTTATTTAATATGATTTTTATTGTTTTAAAGTTGATTCATGCTTATTAGTTTTAAAAATCGTTATTAATTTTTTTGACATTTACGCTTGTGTATTTCTGATCCGTGACCATTGTTGCTATTCTGAAAACTTTGCTCATTATTAAATCTTATGCAATGCCCCCTTTGCGGTTTTAAGTTTTGTTTTCACGCTTCTTATTTTTTTATCCGTGACTGCAATACTTTAGGCGGGAATCTGATCCCATACATTACTATTGAAACAGCATACTAACACAGGTTTAGTTGTTCTTCAGTGGATATTTTGAGACATTTCATCTTTAAATGAGAGTAAAGGAGCTTCATCTGCTCTGAATGAGGACGCTCGAACAGAGAAAACATTACTGAAGTATGTTTTACAAGAAAATAGTCAGTTTTTCTGCTTCAAAATATCCCATTTAATTCAGTGTTAGCTGCTGTTTCTTTGTAATTATTTGTGAAATTGACTTACAATTCCTGAATGAAAGTAAATTCCACACTAAATCTTTTTCAATCTAGTTTAGTCTACATAAACTTGTTTACACAAGCGAGCCGTTCTGATCCGATCACAGCGCAGAGCTTTAATATAAAACACAGACCAGCTCCTGCAGGGAAAATCTCATTAAAACATCATCATCATCCTCATCAAAGCTGGACAGACGAGTCTGAGAGCCTTCGTCATGTGTTTGTGCTCCGCATGAGATGCAGGGAGTTCAGCTCTGATTAAAGACAGAGAACAGGAACAGAGACGAACCACATCAGACGTGATCAGACCTCCTGCTGCTGCTCTTCTGATGATCCTGATCTGTGAATCCTGAAAAATCAAATGCATCACAGTTTCCACAGAAATATTGTGCAGCACAACTGTTTTCAACATTGATGGCAAATTGGTGTGACTGTGAGCAGTAAATCAGCATATTAGAATGAATTCTGAAGATCATGTGACACTGAAGACTGGAGTAATGATGCTGAAAATACAGCTGCGCATCACAGAAATACATTACAGTTTAACAGATATTCACATAGAAAACAGCTGTTTTACACTGTAATAATATTTCACTATTTTAATGTATTTTTGATCAAATAAATGCAGCCTTGGTGAACAGAAGAGACTTTAAAAAATACGAATTGAAAAACAACTCTTGAATATGCTGATTTGCTGCTCAAGAAACATTTCTGATTATTATCAATGTTGAAAACAGTTCATATTTTTGTGGAAACTGTGATACATTTTATTTTTCAGGATTCACAGATGAATAGAAAGTTCAAGAGAACAGCATTTATTTGAAATAGAAATATTTTGTCACATTATGTTTTTACTGTCACTTTTGATCAATTTAACGCATCCTTGAGGAAAAAAAGCATTCATTTCTTTAAAAAAAAGACTATTGAAAATAAATTCATAACAATAATTAGTTCTCAGTATATGACACACACACAAACGAGAGAGAAAGAGAAGAGAGAAAGAAGAGGAGGCGAGAGGGAGAGAGTTTTGGCCCCTCAGATGAGCAGCAGATCTGGAACAAGAAACAGAGGAATTTAATTAAAGACGGTTCAGGATCACAGATCACACACACACACACACACACACACACACACACA
Organism: Tor tambroides; assembly: GCA_021397915.2. NCBI lineage: Eukaryota > Metazoa > Chordata > Actinopteri > Cypriniformes > Cyprinidae > Tor > Tor tambroides. The sequence goes on from JAFVLL020026736.1 coordinate 24,281, forward strand.
CACACACACACACACACACACACACACACACACACACAAGTACAGCAACAAAGAGCTAAAACACATTTCTGCATTTGAACAAAACAATCCATCATGAAATTAATCACCGAGAGACTGAGTCTGCCAAAAAAACAAGAGCAAAAGCTCAGAAAGTCTGTGAATCAGCAACAGATCAAAATCACATCAGAAGAGCCGAGCAGAGACGGACATCTACTGGACACTCAGTGCAACTGCAGCCAGCCCACAAACATCTACATCCATCTAGATGCACACTGTAAACCAAGAGATTCTGTGTGCTGTTTTTTGGTCCAATAAGTAATATCTCTGTCTTATTTGAATTTAATAGGAGGAAAGTATTGGTCATCCAATCGTTTACATTTTTAACACAATCTATTAGCTTAGATAGCTTAGAAGTTTCATCTGGTCTTGTTGAGATATATAGTTGAGTATCATCAGCATAACAATGACAACTAATCCCGTATTTTCTAATAATATCACCAAGGAGCAACATGTATATTGAAAATAGCAAAGGACCTAAGACAGATCCTTGTGGTACTCCATACTTTACCGGTGATAATTGAGATGACTCCCCCATTTAAATAAACTAAGTGGTAGCGATCGGACAGGTAGGATCTAAACCATCTTAAAGCCTGCCCTTGAATACCCATATAGTTTTGTAATCGATCTATGAGTATATCATGGTCTATAGTGTCGAACGCAGCACTAAGATCAAGTAAAACTAGCAATGAGATGCAGCCTTGGTCTGACGCAAGAAGCAAGTCATTTGTAATTTTAACAAGTGCAGTTTCTGTGTTATGATGGGGCCTGAAACCTGACTGAAATTCTTTGAGGGCCTTCAAGCTTGATTTTTGGCCCTTCATAGTGAAAAGTAACAGTAACAAGGGAAAAGAAGAAGCAGGGTTATTATAGTGAACTAAAAGTTGTTACTTGAAATAAACAATAACTGAAAAAAAACAAAAACACTTATTTTAACAAATTGCCAAAAACACTAAAAAACTAAAACTGAAATGAAAATTAATACAAAGTATATAGGCCTATTAAAAAAATAATGACAAAAACACATTACTAAAGCATTAAAATTTAACTTAATGCAAAAATTAAAAAGCATATTATCTCAATGATACTAAAATAACTCTGACAAGAAGCCCTAAAACAATTTAAAACAAGACCAAACACTTCAAAAGATTCTAAATGACATTTTATTTCAAGAAACTCTTATTTCAGAACCAGGATGCTCATGCTCTTGAAAACCTGAATATATGAGAGAATTTTAAAAATATGATTTATAGACATGAAAAAGCCATGGAAATGAATTAAGTTTTAAAAATATATGGACATTTCTATAACGAATATGGATTTTTATAGTTTTGCCAGGCTCTAAAATATTTTATCAGGTAGAAATTGATAAGAAATGAGTGTTTTTGAACAAACAACAAACTTATCCTCTAATAATGAACAACTGGAAAAATCATTTAAATTCATCAAGAAACATTCAGTTCTTGAGAGTTTTGAAAATCACGTAATTTATTTAAAATATTTAATTAATACATTGCCTCTCCCAGTTTCTGTGAATAAAAAGTTTAATAATTAGCAGCTTTATTATTACAGCAAATGTAATAAGTAATAACGGTAACTAGCTGTATTTACTGTGATTAGACACTAATTATGAGCATAATCACAATGTTGTCTACATGAACTCTAACCGTATTTATCTCATTATTATAAAGACACATGAAAACAAAACATTATTTTTGATATCTCAGTGTTGATGCAGCAGATTCTCAAATGAACACAAAACACATCGATTTCAACAATATTTTATTCCAAAATAAAAACTCAAAACAAATCACATCGATTGCATGTCTCTCTGTTTTTTGCTGGTTCAATCCCGTCCCATTACGCTCTGAAAACAGTGGACACCTCTCAGGGTCAAATATAGGGAAAGGTCAAAGGTCAGGCGGAGGGATTTCTGTGGGAGTTTCAGTATGGAAACCAAAAGCCCTTAAAATAACGAACGACTTTTTTTTTCTCTTTACTCGTTTTTTGCCGTTTAGCATGATAATCAGTTAGTGCCAGAATAAACAACAACAATAACAACTGTGAAATACTACTGCAATAAAAATACACTTATGATTCAAGGAGAAATGAGTTTCGATTCAGCCGGGTTTGTTTTCTGAAGCTTGAGTTTGATTTTGACCTGGATGTGTTTCTGCGAGATAAATCAGGGGTCTCCAACCTACGAGCTACAGAAACAGCACTTAAATCTCTTCAATAATGCATCAATCCAAACTGTTATTCACAGCGCTGTGCTGCAAATGTGCTGGAAATGTTAAAAAAAGTACTGAGTTTTATGATAAAATTAGCAGCACTATGCACTTTTTGATTGCATAAAGAGTGAAATAAAACATTAAAAAATCATGGCCAGATTTTAAACTAAAAAAAAACATGTTATCTACTGACATGTGCTACATGTTCAAATAAAGTTTTGACCATTTAAAAAAAATTAAATTATAACATAGCCTTTAAATCTTTTTTTTTTTTTTTTTTTAAATAAAAGGATGAGTCAGAATGATAAATTAACATAAAAAGCTAAAATGCGTTCTAAAAATCTCTAGGCTATTTTTCATCGACAACAAATTTGGTCTGATTTTCGCATTGGTCTGAACAAAAATCTGTCAGAAGACTGAATGAATTCAATGTAAATCCACAGTTTGACAGCAGGTGGCGCTTATGAGCAGCAGAACAGAGCTGGTAACCTCCTCTAAACGCTGCTTTATTACGCATTACACGCAAAGCAAACGCCAACTTTTCTGAAGACGGTCGGTTTGCTATTATGCATTCACAAACATAATGAAATCATATATTTTCTCATCTATTTTCCCTCAGCAGTCATGTTTTCAAACACAACAGAACGAAACTACTCCAGGTGTTGCGCCTGCGTGAGACTCAATAACTTTGATTAAAGCTTTTAAACGAGTTTTTCAAATGGCGATAATCAAATACGGGTTTAGTGATAATTAAAATACGTAACGGGATCATTAAAGTAACCTCACGCTGGAGACCCCTGCTATAAATAAACCAAAGTGGCATAAATTAATATTTTGAATCATTTGAAGAAATCAGACAAAATTTTAAGGCAAAGATTTTTTTCCTGGAAATTTCATTTTCCCCTTTTTGGTTTTCGAGTCCATCGTCTCGGCGAGGGTTTGGTTTGACGAGGGCGAAGCTGATGGTTTGATGACGTCTGAGGTCAAAGGTCAGAGGTCGCGTGCTGGTTCTCAGCTGATGAGTTCAAGGGGAAGTTTGGATCTTATTCCTAAACAACACAAACACAGGGTCGAATCAGACGGACGTTTCTCAGTCAGTCAGTGAGAAATGAGCTTCGGAAAGATGGAAGCTGCTGGAAGAACATGTCTGGATCATATTCCACCTCAGGGAAAAATACAAATGATTCACTACAATTAAAAATGAAATAAAATGTAATGTTTTGTTTTAATTTTAGGGTGAAAAATATGATCCAGACGTGTGACTGGAAAAAATCCAGTTTTCTGTCAACAAAAGCAGAGCAGAGAAACACAGCATCATACAGTAACACGTGCAACATCAACGAGCCCAAAACCTTCCCATCATGCTTCACACGCACTGAACACACGTCACTGATGCAGTTACGAAGCTGCGAGCGTCACACAAGACACAGCGTGAGGTCAGAGGTCAGCACTGAAAGGCATTCTGGGAACAGGCAGTGGTTTGAGGAGGCTGATGATGAAGCTGGAGAGCGGCGGTTGCAAGCAGAGCTCGAACCCTCTTACCTGCGAGATTCACGCGTCACCGTCAGCAGCGGGGATCTCGGTCTCTTTATGAACCACTACTTTAGTGACAGACATGTCTGGGTGCTGCTCTTTGGCCTCTTTAATGGCCTGAGCCAGAGCCTGACCCACAATCCACCAGCAGAGGGAGACAGAGACCACAGATCCAGCCATCAATCAATACATCAATCAATCAATCAATCAATAGACAGTAAAAGACCCAAGATTGTCATGCAATCATAAAGTGCATTAAATACATAAAGATCTGCTGAATGATTATAAGATTTGATTAGTTTATAGTCAGAAGAATCGGTTGTCATCATATAAAACCATATAAAATTCCTCAATTTAAAGGAATAATTCAAGCAAAAATTAAGTTTTTATAAATAATAGAAAACGTGTCTAGTTTTTTTTTTTAGAAATATTCTAAAATATGTTTATGCTTAATACTTAGGTTTTTTTTTTTTTTTTTTTAGAAATATTCTAAAATATGTTTATGCTTAATACTTAGGGTTTTTTTTTTTGGAAATATTTAAAAATGTTTGAACCTTAATGCAATTAATCCAGTTTTTTAGAAATATTGAAAAATGTATGCCTGACAATGACAAATAATTTTAAAATATATTTATCCTTGACAAACTTTAAAACAATTAATGCAGTTTTTTTTGTAATATTTTTAAATGTTTATGGCTGATGAACCTTAATACATGCAGTCTTTTTAGAAGTATTTTAAAATGTGTTTATAATTGAAAAATAAATGAAAGAATAAGTGAAATAATATATTTTAATGTTAAGCTTGAGAACTAATGAGTGTTTAACGCACCTGATCGTGGTCCATGTCTGCGTCTCCGGTGATGACGATCCTCTTCTCGATGCGAGTCTCTGAAATGCCGTCCTTCACCGTCTGACAAAACACACAATTAGGGCCGTCACGATTATGAAAATTGCCTGACGATTAATTGTCTAAAAATAGTCACGGTTATTGCGATTAATCGTCTGTTTTAGGGCTTTGGCGATTATGCCGATTATCACGATTAACTGTCTGTTTTTTCTGGCTTTTATTATATAATTGTAATTAATTTAAGGGTTCAGTAAATAATGATGATGTTATCCTGGTTTTGCTTCAGTTAGGGAAGTTTTATGTTGTTTATTTCTCATTCTTTTGGGTGTTTGAGGTAAGTTAGTGCTGCTCCTGTTTTGTTTGTTATTTTAGGCCTGAGCCATTGCTCCCCATCTCCTTATGTTAAACTTATTGCCCTTTTATTTTTAGGTAAATAATCCTCTACTTTTGTATACATCTGAATTGGTGTCATCTTCACTCTGGGAGAGAGGACTGAAGTGCTGTTGCTGGTGTTTATTATCTTTTTAATTTATGCTTTTTTTCTTCTTTTGGCTACTTCTCCTCTCAAACCTCCAGACAGGAGGGGAACGTGAAAAAAACTAACACTAGCTTATCTATTCTTTTTATTTATTATACAACTAACAAAAAATAAAAAAGGCCTCTAACACTAGCTTGCTCTATTTTCTTTTTATTATATAATAAAAAAAGCAAAAAATAACCTTGCTACGTGTACTGCGTTAAGCTAACTGAGACTTGTTATAGCACTTGCATATCATTGCTCTTTTGTTGATTCTGATTGCTTCCATTGTCATCACTTGGATAAAAGCCTCTGCTAAAGCATTGGTCTCAAACTCAATTCCTGGAGGGCCACAGCTCTGCACAGTTTAGCTCCAACCCTAATCAAACACACCTGAACCAGATAATCAAGCTCTTCAGGATTACTAGAAGCTTCCAAGCAGGTGTGATCTGGAGCTAAACTCTGCAGAGCTGTGGCCCTCCAGGAATTGAGTTTGAGACCACTGTGCTAAATGTGTGTGTGTCACATGACTATGCTAAATTATTGAAATATTAACTTAAAATATCACTGGGAAATATTTGATGTCTAAGGGGTTTGAGACAGGGAAGCACTGGGGTAGAGAAATAGAGTAAATAAATGATGGGGAGAAAAGCCTCAGACAGAAGGTGAGCGTCTGACCTTAGTGATGTGTGTGGTGGTGCTGCTGCTGTTGTTCTCTGATGTGATGGTCTGAGCGCTCATGAAGACGCCTGGATCCGAGTCGCCATCCGCATTGACCTACACACACACACACACACACACACACACACAGATGTGTTACACACACACACGCCGGCACACTGAAACACTATAAACAGTGTTGAGAGCGTCACCTCTGAAGACTCGTACGTGATGGTCTTGGTCTCGGTGTGAACCACAGTAACGTCTTGAACCGCTTCCTCCGACTGCTGATTCACAAACACAGAAAATCACTCGACAACACTCCAGAACTGCTTGAATAACCTTTTTATGATGGCATATTAATATTTCAGTGCATTATAAAAGATGACTACTCATTTTCAGTGATAAGAGACCCACAGCAAACACTAAACTCTTTATATTTCAACAAAAAACTGCAGTCGCAACCTGACTTCTGTAATCTGACATATTTTAGAATATATTCAAGACAAAACTAACAGATTTTTTGAATGCAACATCATGCATTCATATGTTGCTATATGTGGCAATTGTTTTTATTTTATTTTATTTATTTATTTATTTTTTAAATAATTTTTCCCATTTTTATTATCTTATGAATTTTTTTTTTTTATTATCATTTTAATTATTATTATTTTTTTTTTTACTTTTTCAGGATTCCATTTTAAAGGTTTATTGAAATTTAAATAATAAAAACGGATATCAAATCAATTAATGACCTAATTCATTTAAGAATTTATTTAAAATTTTACAATAGATAGAATAGATAACTACTCATTTTAAATCATGTGGGACGCCCGCAGCAAACACTAACACTGTTTATATTTCATTTGACTTCTGTAATCTGACACATTTTAGGATACTCAACAGGAAAAAGACAAAAACGACAGATTATCATCATGCATTTCTGATGCACGTGATATTCACTCTAAAATTAAAATCAGGATTTAAAAGACAATCAATATTCAGTAATACTATCAACTTATCTGCACTGACACTATCGAATTTGAACAACTAGAACTGATCTGAATAACAACTCTATTGTCTTCTGTACAGCTGAAAGGACTTGCTTCATTATTGATGATATCCTCCTGTTTATTAATGTGAAGCTGCTTTGAAACAATCTGTATTGTATAAAGCGCTGTAGAAATAAATGTGACTCGACTTGACAATCAGTTTCTCATTCAACCATTTGACGAAGTCAAAATCAAAGTCAAAACATCCTCAGCAAATGGAAATGTCCAGCTGCTCATGAATAAAGACATGCAGATGTGATGAACAGAGTGTGTTAAACAACAAATCAGTGATCATGCAGCGCTCAGATGTAATTAATCAGTGACTCATCAAACACGTCCAATCGTGAAGCAAGAAGAAAGAGAGAGTTTCCATCATTAGTCAGTGCTGCTGTCACACGGTGACCCCGGTGCATTCTGGGATTGGTTACCTCCATATGAGGTGCTGTAGAAGCACTGAGTGCATGCACTTCCTGTGCTACTTCCCGTGCTACTTCCTGTGCTACTTCCTTCTCCTCGTTTGGTCCAGGATCCAGCTCATGCACTTTTGTTTCTATAAGGACTGATGTTTGAAACCTTGGCTGCTCGTTCAAATGGGAACATGAAGAACTTGCTTCATCTTTAATGTTGATCTCTTGAGGTTGGTCTTCCATCTGGTTCTGCTCAGCTGATGCAAGTTCTCTGTAAGGTTGGATGTTGATGGATTCACGCGCAGGTTCCTTGAAGAACAAGAGCTGAGAACGTTCAAACGAGTCTGAAAACACTTCTTCAACATGTTCTTGATCAAAACTCTTCTCAATGTTGTTATGGAACGACACCAACATCAGGTTCTCCTGCTGCTGGGTTTCTGAGGTGGTTTCTTCCATCGCAGGATCCTTGTTTTTATCTTTAAACTCAGTATTTTGGTGTTTCTGATCCAACATTTGGAGCATGTCTTCGTCTTCTTCATGGCATATGACTTCTTGGGTTCCTGCAGGAATTTCTTGGGTTTCCGAGTTGGTTTCTTCACCTTCAAATGGAGTTTCCATTGCCGTTTCCATGATTTGATCATCTTTAACCTCAATATTTTGGTGTTTCTGATCCAACATTTGGAGCATGTCTTCATCTTCTTCATAGCACATCACTTCTTGGGTTCCAGCAGGAATCTCTTGGGTTTCTAAATTGCTTTCTTCTCCTTCAGATATAGTTTCCAATGCAGGTTCCTTGATTTCATCTGCAACCTCAATACTTTGGTGTTTCTGATCCCAGATTTGGAGCACATCTTCATCTTCATCACCATCTTCACCGTACATCACTTCTTGGGTTCCAGCAGGAATCTCTTGGGTTTCTGAGGTGTTTTCTTCCAATGCAGATTCTTTGATTTCATTTTCAATCTCAATACTTTGGTATTTCTGATCCAAGATTTGGAGCATGTCTTCATCTTCTTGGTTTCCAGCAGGAATCACTTGGGTTTCTAAGTTGGTTTCCTCTCCTTCAGATGGAGTTTCCAATGCAGGTTCCTTGATTTCATCTTTAACCTCAATACTTTGGTGTTTCTGATCCCATATTTGGAGCACATCTTCATCACCATCTTCACCGTACATCACTTCTTGGGTTCCAGTAGGAATCACTTGGGTTTCTAAGTTGGTTTCTTCTCCTTCAGATGGAGTTTCCAATGCAGGTTCCTTGATTTCATCTTTAACCTCAATATTTTGGTGTTTCTGATCCAAGATTTGGAGCATGTCTTCATCTTCTTCATGGCACATCACTTCTTGGGTTCCAGCAGGAATCTCTTGGGTTTCTGAGGTTGTTTCTTCTATTGCAGGTTCTTTGATTTCATTTTCAATCTCAATACTTTGGCATTTCTGATCCCAGATTTGGAGAATGTCTTTATCTTCTTGGTTTCCTTGGGTTTCTAAGTTGGTTTCCTCTCCTTCAGATGGCATTTCCAATGCAGGTTCCTTGATTTCATCTTCAACCTCAATATTTTGGCATCTATGATCCCATATTTGGAGCATGTCTTGATCCTCTTGGTTTCCAGCAGGAATTTCTTGGGTTTCTAAGTTGGTTTCTTCTCCTTCAGATGGACTTTCCAATGCAGGTTCCTTATTTTCATCATCAGACTCAATACTTTGGTGTTTCTGATCCCATATTTGGAGCAGGCCTTCATTCGCAGCATCTTGCGCACCTTCACGGCTTCTGCTGTCCAATGCTTCTTCTTCTCCACTTGAAGCCCATGCGGAGCGTCTCCCCATCGCGATGGCCTCATTCAGGGCCTTCATATACTTCTCTTTTTCACCAGTAGAGGGCTCTTCTGGTCTCTCCAGCTCTGTATCGCAGCGCACCTGTACCCGCGGAGCAACTGAACTCTGGGACAGAAAGAAAAACCACCTGCCTGTGTCAACATCAGCATATTAGCTTCGTTACCATCAGAATGGCGTTAAACTTGGTGACTTTTGTCGCACTGGCTACATGAACCAAAAAAAATCATGAACACAATTCAAAAACGCAAAGTGGTCCTAAAAACAATAAAGTCATACTCGTGTTTATAGCGGTCAAACATGACTGTGAGTAATAGAATACGAAGGAAATGCACCCTCTTTTAGGGTGCTTTTTCACTGGTTCCAGTGCCTGGTCAGACCCGAGTTGATTGCTCCCCCTGCCCCCGCTGGACTGCGTTCATATTATTTTATTTGGGTCCGAACCGTGATTCGTTTGCGTCATCAAGCCTGCAGCTGTTTACCCCGTTGCTTAGTAACGACGGCATGGGAGAATGTGGCAAAATGCATAAGATTGCTCTCTGCATTATTTATATATTTACGTTTTTGAACCGTTCGTTTTGTTTACAAAGCTTCAATGCATAACGGCACTTATACGTCTGTTACGAATGCACTGCAAATGCTTTAAGGAACGCTGAAGGCGAACAGAAATTAGATATACAGCTCTCAGCGCATGCATCAATGTATTCGTCAGAAAATTGAAGTGAAAGACACACAAACATTTATCAAATAATGCACGACAGCTAATAGCGGTTCACTTCCGTGATTTGAATGCGGGTGTGTTCCGCATCAAACTTGTGAACCGTGCGGAGTTCACATGAACGAACCCCAGACCACCCTTTTTAAGCGGACTCAGGTACGGTTCGCGGGTGCGCACCCGAGGTCGGAAGACAGCGTTCACATCATCCAAACGAACCGAACTCTGACGTCAATCGCACCCGGGTGCGCACCAAAAGTGCAAGTGTGAAAGCGCCCTTATACTACTTACAAATCAGCCTCAAAGCTTTATTTAATTTATTTTTATAAAAAAAAATGTTCAAACAAGGATGTCCCTAAAAGGAGGTTTTGTGATATTTTGTCAGATTTAAACAACTTCTGGGAACAAATGTATCCCTAAAATATATTTATATACATATATACAAACTATTACAACACACTACAAATTTGCACTTCAAAATAACATAGTTAGTAGCAGTCTTTGATCATGTCTAAATATATAACCAAATCAAATAGAGAACCTTTAAAATGTCTGAAAAATTGCTCTATTTAGCTGCAAACTTGAATATATTTAGTAATTTTAGTTTAGTACTATGAAATCAGCTTAGAATGCAAAATATTACAGAAAAACATTGACCTAAAATAGTAGATTTCAGTAGTATTTTAGTATTTATATAAAATTTTATACTATACCATTTCTATACTATTAAAGTTTTCATGAATACTATGAATTTTATTTTATATTTTCTGTTTTCATTTTAAGTTTTAGTAATTCATTTTGTTGTGTTTTTGTCATTTTTATTAGTTCTATTAATGTCTATAATGTTTCAATTAAGCTTTCCTTTCTAGTTTTGAACTGGGAAATGTTACCTTGGCAACTAGCTGAAATAAAATAATAAAAACACAGAAACAAAAATGTTTAAGGTTTCAGTTTTGGTTAACAACAATAACCCTGATTCATTTCATTTAAAAAAAAAAAAAAAAAGCAGATAAAAGCTGCTGTCTTGAGGGACTCAGGTTTGAGTCCTGTGTCCCGTCTTGATCCGATTCTCCCTTTCTAACTTTCCTGCATCTCTCTACTGTACTACAGTAATAAAAAGCTCACTGGAAATCCATGCAATATAAATGTGAGCATGAACTCTCTCTCACAGGGTTAATCCGCCCGTTGATTTATTCACACTACCTGCATGTGAATCTAAGCTTCAGCTAAGCTGCCGTATCTGATGGACAAACGCTCCATGTTTCTCTGGCTTGTCTTGACAAGATCCTTATAATCCAGTTTTAGTTTGATTCCAGAAGCATCTCTACTCTCCATCTCTATCCAGCGGCTGTGAGATATACGACCCTTGTGTGTTTTTCTTTCATAATTCAGTGTCTCACAGCTGCTATTTCAAGCTTGAGAAAACAACATAAATTTTTTTATTTACTAGAAGAAACAACAGCGGTGGTATGATCTATGATGAGAGAACGTCAAATAAATCAAATCAAACGACCGCTCGCTTGGAAAAAGAGTCAAAGCCCTAAATCAGCCTCTAATGGATCGTTTATAAAAACATCACAAACTCTGACAATCATAAACCAGCAGCAGATGTTCTTTAAGAAAGAGATAAAAGAGTCAGCAGAGAATACTCTGATTCACCTGTGAAACACACACAGAGGATCAGCAGATCCAAAGCTCTCAGGAGATACCAGTCATGTTAGATTTCATCTTATTAATCTCTGAGACGTTTCCCAGACAGATTACAGCGATCCTGAAGAGCGTCTCGTAGTCAGACGGGAATCTCCTCTGAGTTTGCAGACTCAGATAACGCTTTCGTTATAAGGGTTTCGTAAAGCTCGCGGTGGGAAACACGTTTACTGTGAAGGAGAGAGTCCAGGGCTTTCCAGATTATGGCAGGAGTTGGATTCCTGCAGAAGTTCCCACGATTCTCTGGCACCGCGGTAAATAAGCTCTGAGCTACACAACACCATGTCTGACTAAATCAGTTTCATTTCTCCAGACAGAAATATAACGAGGTTTGAATTCAGTACATTTAGAGTGATTCAGGTCATATTACACCTCTAAATCCAAAAAAAAGAAACAAAAACTTATTTTTTCCATAGAGAAAACTAAGCATATGTAGGGCCCTATGAAATCCATTTTTTTCCCCAAATTACGTTTATTTTTTTTAAATTCCTTTTTTTTCCGTTTTAATTTTTCTAAACTGTTTTAATAGTTAAATTCATTTTTTATTGATCAAAAAAGTAATTGAAACCATGAAACTTACACAATTAACAGCAATTTATTAAAAGTTTAACAAAAATTACATTAAGGCCCTATGAAATATGCCCCCCCCCCACACAAATTCAGTGTTATGTGTTTTCCATTCTCAAAAGCATCTTTAATTAATTGATTTTTATATTTAAAAAAAACAAAACAAATAAATGTATTATTACTATTTTATTTATTTCAGAAATACTGTTGTGTGGTTTTTCTGCTAAATAAATATTTTTCCTGGAAGACATTCCTTAACAAATAATGTTTTAATAATAGTTTTATTATTAGTAGTAATAGTATAATTAAATTAAGTAATTTATTTGTCTCAGTTTCTTCATGTTGACCAAACTTTTATTTTGACGGGTTGCTGTGAAGACCTTCTAATTTTATATATGACTAGATTTTCTCAAAAGAAACGGTAAGATGCTCATGAAGTGACTCTCAGAGCAGTTCTAGAGATTATATTCATGTCATATATTGAGACAGCAGAGGCTGAAAACACCTTCAGTATGCGTTTAGTAAACGAAACCGCGCGTCTGCGCCATTCATTCACACAGAGACACACAGAATATACAGGATTCATGTTTAAATAGTATTTTTGAGGCTTAATATTCACAGACAGTAGACCATATCGCATTTTGATTCAGGTGTACTGACCTACTTTTGATTTATCCGCCCAAAATTTGGCAAATTCCATGACATTCCCGCGTTATACAGTAAATTCTGTTTTAATATTCTTTGTTTTCTGCGTCGCAAAAATCATAGGTCCTACATTTGAGCACCAATAAGATGTGTTTGCTCTAGGGTTTCTTGTATTTTGAGTACACTTGTAATTCTTATTCTCATTTTTTAAATAATAATAATAATGTTGTTGTAATAAACAGCCTTAAACGAGCAGTAAACACGTGTGTAAGATGTAGTAAACAGTAATATCTAACCTCCACACCATCATCCACATGATCCGGCTTTACTGGAACATCTTCAGCTTCGGCTTTAACCTCCTCCGACATCTACAGACACAACAGATACACATCAGAGAGAAGGGTTAGTTAAAGACGTTAACTGTGTCAGGGGCTGGTGGCGTGAAATAAATCACAAAACGAGTGATCATGCAGAATAATCATCAGTGCCATGATGGTAAACACACAGGATGACTGTAAACAAACAAAAAAAACACACTCAAGAGAAGTAAACGGCTTAGGAATCTAACAAACGCTTCATATCCAAGAGTCAGGAGATTGGGTTTTATTGGGTTAAACAACATAACAGTCCATAATGAACAAGCGTAACAAAACCCGGTCGACCAGTCGAGTTAGTCTTCAAAACACTGCTCAGTTACTCAAGTGAAGGGAGTTTAGAACTAAACAACATCTGATGATATTTACTGACCCTCATGTCATTTTAAAACCATCTTTTCCAGCTCGTTTCAATTTGACAAGACTCCAAAAAGGACAAAAAACAGCATCACAGTATCATAACACAAGCAGCTGTTTTTGTATTGAACAAAACAACAATTTCCATTTGTGTTCCACAGATAAAACATCATCATGAAGGCGAGTAAATGACAGAATTTATTTCTTGGTTAACTATCCCTTTAAGCCTCTGGTGTTGTTTGTGTAGCGGTCAAAATGACAGATTTATTTATTTATATTTTTTATTTTAATTAAATGAATGTACTATATTTTAGCTTTATGATGTTTATTTAATATTTTGTATTTTTAGGGGATTTTATGGTACTAAATTATATTTATGGAATAGTTATGATGCATTTATTACCTGAACCAGTTTTTGAGAGTAGACCTAAAAATTAAATTTCCAACTTACACAGTTGTAAATATTGAAAGCTTTGGAGTGCAGACTTAAGTTTTTTTTTTTTTTTTTTTTTTTTAAAGAAGAGACTTAGCAGATTAAGTGAAAAAAAAAAAAGTTATAAATGTTTAAGTTATTATCAGGAAAAACATACAAAAATACTATTTTAAAATTTAATATGAAATATATATTTTTTTAAACATGTTTTACTCTTCAACTACAAGAAAATTGAAGCCGTAAATCTAAGCAAGTTGTGTTCCAAATTTTAAGTTGATATCACAAAAAAAGCGCAGTACCAAACATTTCTACCTGATGAAATTCGCTTCAATTCATTTTAATTTTGGACATTTTTGACTGCAAACAATCCAAGTGTGACTATTTATTTCAATTCGATTTAACCTTTTTAAACCCTGTCCATGTTTATGTGTGTGTGTGTGTGTGTGTGTGTATGTGTGTGTGTGTGTGTGTGTGTGTGTGTGTGTTGTGTGTATGTGTGTGTGTTGTGTGTATGTGTGTGTGTGTGTGTGTTCACATAGCAAGTGCCAAAAGCTTTACCAAGTTTCGTACCATTCTGATTAAGTTAACATTTTTAAACCAAAACGTAATTTTTTTCGGTCAAAAATGACCAAACAACACCAGAGGGTGAAAGTGCAGGTTTATCTATTTCTGTTGTTAAATAACAATCTGTGTCACTCAAATCTCATGTACAGGCCGGTCTAAAGCACACGTCTTACTTCCTGTGAGTGTACAGGTTTAATCAGAGATGGGTCGTTCGGTCGAGGAGACGAGGACAGTCTCCTGTCCCACTCGTTCACTCCAGACGCTTCACAACGCATCTCCAGAAACGACCTCTTCAGCTCACCGACGCTCAGATGATGCTGCATTAGTTCTGTGGGCGTGTCTGTCGCCTGACCCACCAATCACAGCACAGGGGGATCAAACGGGGCGGGGCATAAGAGGATTCCAAACGAATGTCATTGACTTTTCATTGCTGCATTAATGTTTTATGTTAAACACAAACACAATCTGGAAATATCAACTGGTTTAATTCATGCAAGGGCATTTTCTGTGAAGCTGCTTAAAACGTGAATTTCCGTGAAACTTGAACTGATTAAAAACCAAATCATGTGTTGTTAGATTCACAGCAGTTCTAAATATTAACCGGCTCATATGCTGATCATATGAGTACTTAACCCCAAACACACGTCATCTCATGCTTCACAAACCTCCAACATGAGATTACTGTGCCTGACAAACACATTCTCTCCTTTAATCCGTTTTATGAAGCTATACTAGAGAAAGAGAAAAATAGGGAAAAAATTAAAACTAGGACTGTCAATTTATTCAGTTTTGAACAAATCGAGTGAGTCAGTCATTCAGTGACTCATTCATAAAGACAGTCACTTGCTTCGTTTCTGAATGAATCAGCCGTTTGAATGAATCGGTTGAGTGAATGATTCAGTGACTCACTCATTAAGACAGTCACTTGCTTCGTTTCTGAATGAATCAGCCGTTTGAATGAATCGGTTGAGTGAATGATTCAGTGACTCATTCATAAAGACAGTCACTTGCTTCGTTTCTGAATGAATCAGCCGTTTGAATGAATCGGTTGAGTGAATGATTCAGTGACTCACTCATTAAGACAGTCACTTGCTTCGTTTCTGAATGAATCAGCCGTTTGAATGAATCGGTTGAGTGAATGATTCAGTGACTCATTCATAAAGACAGTCACTTGCTTCGTTTCTGACCGGTTGAGTGAATGATTCAATGACTCAATGCCTGAGTGAATGCTTTTTTTCATTTAACTAGAATGATTTTAGATAATCTTTTGGAAGCTTCGTTTTGCTGAATGAATCAGCACGTTTGGAATGAATCGGTTGAGTGAATGATTCAGTGACTCACTCATTAAGACAGTCACTTTGCTTCGTTTCTGAATGAATCAATACATTTGAATGAATCGAAACAAATGAATGATTCAGTGACTTCGTTTCTGAATGAATCAGCCGTTTGAATGAATCGGTTGAGTGAATGATTCAGTGACTCATTCATAAAGACAGTCACTTGCTTCGTTTCTGACCGGTTGAGTGAATGATTCAATGACTCAATGCCTATAAAATGCTTTTTTCATTTAACAGAATGATTTTAGATAATCTTTTGGAAGGTTAATTTTGCAATTAATTAATCAGCACATCATGTAATTAATTAGATAAAAAATTGAAAACCCTTTCAGCAACCAAATCCACATCAGAGCAGTTTCTGCTACGGGCTACAACGTTTTACAGGTAAAAACCGAAAACAAATGCAAAAACATGATGATGATGGATGATTCTTGGCTTCAAACCAGCCTATGGAGGTTTGCTGGTCTTTGCTGGTTTAGTTGGTTTCTCAGCCTGACCAGCTCAAAATAAAACCCATACAAGACCACCAAACCACCTTAAACTGGTTTCTGCCTTCTCAAAACACCATAGATTCTCGATACCTGTGTCCTCATGTCAAAGATGTCCTCAAAGTCAGACTATAATGAGTAATAAGTTGAAAGAGAGGACGTGAGACATGTTATACACTCATTAAAAGCACACAAGCTATTGAGAATAAAAGTGCACTAAACTACGCACCTCAGTCGCCGATGTGTCGTCATCACAAGAGAAGTCGGTTTGATCGCTGTCTGTCTGTTTAAGCAAAGAACGTCCCGACAGATCGCAGCAATAAAGGAAAAAATTCCCCGATCAGACTTTGCGTGATTCAGATCATTATAGACGAGAGGTAGATGGTTCTCCATGAAGATCATATGAGGATGAGACTCAACATGAAGGAAGGTCTGCTTTTCATGATGCATCACAGATGATGAGAACATGAACCTGATGCATGAGAAGAGCATGTAGAAGTTTGATCACATAATCCTGATGATGGCTCTTCATACATTCTGCAACATGCATCAGACATGGATGACATTTACAGAAGACAAACGCTGAGCGTTTTTCAGACTACAACAGGCATTTTCCACAGATGGAGGTTTGACCGGATGCTTTATGCATGACGAAAAACATGCATCAGACAAGAGCAAATGAACCAAGTTTTATCCAGACACAGATAAACATCCTAACAACTTGTAAAGATGAGTTGCACAAACAACAACAGACACTTTCCACAGACAGGTGGCGCTATAGTGTCCCATGAATGCTTAAAGACGTGTAGTGACAACAATTACATAGACATACAGTATGAAAATTAGCCAGTCTTAGTCATGCTGAAATGTATAGATGTTGAATTGATATTCAATCACTATAGTCCATTATTCCATGTATTATTTTTCATTTATGAAAAAATAATTAATTGCTTATTCTCCTCTATTGTAAGTCGCTTTGAATAATAGCATCTGCTAAATGCATAAATTTAAATGTAAATTGGCAACCCTGTTATCTTGTATAAGCTACTGCTGTAGCTTATTTAAATTCAATATATTGATTATTAAAATTATATTAAATGTTAATATATATAAATGACAACCACACATATCAGGAGTTTTAAATATCAGCCAGTCCCGACACCAAAATGCAAACTTCAGTAACTTAAAAAAAAAAAAAAAAGCTATATTATATATATTACATATGCACACACACACACACACACATATATATATTAGGGCTGTCAAACGATTAATCGTGATCAATCGCATCCAAAATAAAAAGTTTTTGTTTACATAATATATGTGTGTGCACTGTGTATATTTATTATGTGTATATAAATATAAACAGATGCATGCATATATTTAAGAAAAATATGTTATGTTTATATATTAAATATATTTATATATAATATAAAATATAATAATATAAATATATAAATGTATATACATGTAAATATTTTCAAAATATATACTGAATGGGTGTGTATTCATATGTACATAATAAACAAACACAGTACACACATATATTATGTAAACAAAAACTTTTATTTTGGATGCGATTAATCGCAATAATCGTTTGACAGCACTAATATATATATATATAAAAATGTCATATATATTTTATAATGTATATATATATATATGTTATTTACTATAAAAAATTATATAACTTATAAAATATATATTATTGAATTAAATATTAATTAGTTAAATGAATAATTACTAAATAAAGACATTTAACTTATAATACATATAATTGTTATAATACATTATAATATATATTTATGATTATAACTATATGGTTAATAAAGAAAAAGTTACTTGAATCATGTTGTAGTTATGTTTTAAGTTGACTAGTTAAATGTAAAAAAAATTGCAACTGAAATCGTGAATTAGTCAAATATTCCAAAAAAACCCCAAAAACAACATTTTATTTTTTGCCATATCACCCAGCCCTACTTATAATATATTACAATACACATTAATAGCCTATTTGTGGAAGGTGCCAGTGGAAATGTGCTGTGGAAGATCTAAAGCGTTTTCCAAACAATAAGCCCATGGGATGTGGTGAATGAGAACGAACAGATGAAACATACTCTCTCAGCTCATTAGACTGATGAAAGTCCAAACACGGCGCCGGATCAAACACACACACACACACACAC
>JAFVLL020026737.1:0-36626 GCA_021397915.2 Tor tambroides
TATAATATATTACTATGATTATATTACATTTATTGCATTTATATATGTGACATATATTTGTTTATTAATTTTTTGTTTATTTTTTTAATCAAACCTGTCATAACGTATGGAAGTCTGTTTCCACCACAGGAAAATAAAAAGGTTTGACTTTTTATCTCACAATCTTGACTTTTTTCCTTGCAATTCTGAGTTCATAACTCACATTTCAGACTTTTATCTTACAATCCTGAGAATTGAGGGATATAAAGTCAAAATTGTGCTATATAGTGCTGTCAAATGATTAATCGCAATTAATCACATCCAAAATAAACGTTTTTGTTTACATAACATATATGTGTGTACTGTGTACATTTATTATGTATATATAAATACACACACATACAGTATATATTACAGAAAATGTTTATATATTAAATATATTTATAAATAATATAAATTATATAAATATATACATGTAAATACAAGTAAATATTTTCAAAATATGTACTGTATGTGCATGTATTTATATATACATATTAAATATACACAGTAAACACGTCAACAAACACGTTTATTTTGGATGTGATTAATCAAAATTAATTATTTGACAGCACTAGGATATACACTCAAAAGAAATGAAATGTCTTTATACTATAAATATTAAAAT
Source organism: Tor tambroides (assembly GCA_021397915.2). Taxonomy (NCBI): domain Eukaryota; kingdom Metazoa; phylum Chordata; class Actinopteri; order Cypriniformes; family Cyprinidae; genus Tor; species Tor tambroides. The sequence continues at coordinate 647 of JAFVLL020026737.1, forward strand.
CAAATTTGTTAAAGTTGTGTATTTCTTAATCTTTATTTAATCATTTGAACTATATTTATTATTTGTTAATTACGTATTTTATTATATATATATATAATTATGAAGTAATATATTTACAAATGAAAAAATTATGTACAAAGTGTGTGTGTGTGTGTGTGTGTGTGTGTGTGTGTGTGTGTGTATATTCACATCCACACTGCCACTCAAATGTTTGGGAGATTTTTGGGAGATCAGTAAGATTTTTAATGTTTTTTAAATAAGTTTCTTATGCTCATCATCAAGGCTGTATCTGTTTGATCAAAAATACTGAAAAAACTGCTATTTTGTGAAATATTATTGCAATTTAAAATAACAGTTTTCTATTTTAATATACTTTAAAATATAATTTATTTCTGTGATGCAAAGCTGAATTTTCATAATAAATGTGTTAAATGAATAAAAAGTCATAAAGACTTATATTTTTAGAAAAGATTTCTATTTTGAACAAACGCTGCTCTTTTTAATTTTTTATTCATCAAAGAATCAAAGAAAAAAGTATCACACGTTCCAAAAAAACAATATGAAAAAGCACAACAGTTTCAACACTCATAATAAATCATATTAGAATGATTTCTGAAAGATCATGTGACACTGAAGACTGGAGTAATGAAGAAAATTCAGCTTTGAATCACAGAAATAAATTCAAATTTTAAAGTATATTAAAATAGGAAACCAATATTAGAAATTGCAATAAGATTTCACAATATTACTGTTTTTTTTTTTGTATTTTTGATCAAATAAATACAGCCTTGATGAGCAGAAGAGCCTTCTCTTATTTTGCAGGATGAAGTTGGAGCTCCTGGGATGGTTATCGGAGTCTCAGTGGATGGCAGTCATGTTTGGTGTGAAGGTAGGAAGTCTCCCACCGCACACTGATACTTGGTCCCATAAAAGCTCTTGGGTAGTCTGCACTACTGTGGTATTTACAAAATCCATCCATGCTTAAAATGACACATTTATGTTAAGGCCACAAGTCCACATCCAAGGGGACCAGTTCTTTACTTACTTCGAGGCCTGTGTTAGTACAGTAGCTCAGAAAGCGACCACTGGCTGTATTGTTGTCTCTCAGGGGTTGGCTATGCAGATCTGGAGAACAGAGTGCCTTGTGGACCGGACACAGTGATGAGAATCGCCAGCATCAGTAAACCTCTGACCGCAGCCGCCGTCGCCAGACTCTGGGAGTACGGCAAGATAGAGCTAGATGCTCCAGTCCAAAAATATGTGCCAGAGTTCCCACAGAAGCAATTTGAAGGAGAGGATGTGAGTACATCCATTTAAAAAGATGTTTTTAATTTAATCAAATTATAACTCATCTGATTAATGTCAATTATGCTTAACTTATTTAACAATTTATTAACTAGATGAGTAAAGTTTGAAGCCTTGTCTGAAAGTTCTGAACTTTGAAAAAATTGAAGCTTGAAGCATTTTGCCAGCATGTTTTAACATGTTGCTAACATGATTTAGCACATTGCTAACATGTTGTAGCACGTTGCCAGCGTGATTTAACACATTTTTAGCATGTTAAAAAGCATGTTGGTAGCATGTTTTAGCATGTTGATAGCATGATTTAAGACATTGCTAGCATTTAACGTGTTGTTGCATGATTTAGCACATTGCTAACATAGTTTAACTTGTTGCTAGCATGATTTAGCACATTGATAGCATGATTTAACAAATTTCTATCATGTTTAACATGCTGTTTGCTTGATTTAGCAAGTTGTTAGCATGTTGATAGCATGATTTAAGATATTGCTAGCATTTAATATGTTGCTAGCATGATTTAACATGTTTTAGCATGATTTAGCACATTGATAACATGTTGCTAGCATGAATTAGCCTAGTGGGCAGTGCGTCCCGAGTTCGAATCCCGGCTCGAGGACCTTTGATCTCCCATGTTGTTAGCATTATTTAACATATTGCTAACATGATTTAACAAGTTGCTAGCATGTTTTAGCACATTGATAGCATGATTTAAGACATGGCTAGCATTTAACATGTTGTTAGAATCATGTTTTCGCTTGTTGCGTGATTTAGCACATTGCTAGCATAATTTAACATGCTGTTAGCATGATTTAACGTGTTAGCATGTTGCTAACCTGAATTAACACATTGGTAGCATGTTTAATATGTTGTTTGCATGATTTAGCACATTACTAGCATATTGTTAACATGATTTAACACATTGCTAACATGATTTAACACATTGCTAACATGATTTAACATGTTGCTATCATGTTTTACCATGTTGCTAGCTTGATTGAACACATTGCATGTTTTAAAATGATGCTAGAATGTTTTGCCATGTTCTTAGCATGTTGCTACCATGAACTAGCATGTTGATAGAATGTTTCTAGCATGATTTAGCACATTGATGACATTTTGCTAGCACGATTAGCGTATTACTTGTTGTCCTAGCATAACTGTTAAGCTTTGTTATCGATAAACAGCTTAAATACTCTATATGTGTTATCGTACAAAAGTTTTGACACCCTCATTGAAAGTCTATGGGAATTTTCGAATTATTTCCAACCCAACATAATTCGTTAAGTTTGGCTTTTAGCGTTCTTCCCTCTGTCCATAAACCAGGTCACAATAACGCCCCGGATGCTCCTGTCTCACTTGAGTGGCATCCGTCACTATGAGAAAGATGCCAAGAAAGTGCGAGAGGACAAAGAGAAAGCCAAGGGCCTTCTGAAGCCCCCGGAGAAGAAAGAGGAGAAGAGATTAGACGGAAACAAAGAGAAGCCGAAAGCGGAGGACAGCAGCGCTAAAAGCAAAGAGGCTAAAGGAGGCCAAAGGAGGAAAAAAGAGTTTGAGCAGGAGGAGTATTACCTCAAAGACAACTTTGAGAATGTCATCCAGGCTCTGGACTTATTCAAAGACGATCCTCTGATTTTTAAACCCGGTATGCTTTCTCTGCACACAACAAAGCACTGTTATAATGTGTTGTGAGGTTGGGTTTATTTTTAGAGCATGTTGCCTTGATATCTTGATCTTTAGCTTACCATCGTTTACTTACTCTCACATCAGTCCAAACCTGACTTCTTGTGGATCTCAAAGTGAGGAGTTTAGCAGAATGTCTCTGTTGTATAGAGATGTTTCTCTGCAGTAATTTGTCCTTAACTCTGCGTTATACGGCTGTAGGTTCTACGTACCTGTATTCGACGCATGCGTACACCCTGCTGAGCGCCGTGGTGGAGAGAGCAGCAGGTCAGCGCTTCCTCGACCACATGATGAAGATGTTTCGAGAGCTGGGCATGCTGAACACCGTACCGGACGAAAACGACCCAATCATATACAACCGCTCCAGGTAAAGGAGACATTAATCATGCAACTGAAACATTCCCCTCTTCTGTCTGCGCCCATAGCTTAGGGAGCAGTGTGCCTACATATAGCGCCATTGCGTTACGGTTGTCCCGAGTTCGAATCCCACCTCGAGGTCCTTAATCGATCCTGTCCCCCTTTCTCTCCCCCACTTCACTTCCTGTCTGCACGACACAGTCCTGTTGTAATAAAGGCAAAATGTAAAAAATAAATCTTAAAAAAAAAAAGGAAACATACACCTCTTCTGTATTGAAGATGTTTTTAAATTCTGAATTCTGATTTTAGGGGTTCAAAAGTTGAAAATGTCTATACTACAAAATTTTATAAAATATGATATAAAATATGCAATCAGTTAAGTCATGCGGACCATTGCTGTTATTGTTAACTAAAAGTTTTTGGTTTTTAAAATAAAGCTGAAATAAAATATACATATTAGATGAATAATGTAGGTTAAAAATTTTATTAGAAAATTAGAAATGTTGCCGTATTGAAATAAGTTGAAGCTGATGAATTAAATTACTAAAACAAAAACTGAAATAAAGCTAGAAATATTAGACATATTAAAAAAAACTAGTAAAACTGACAAAAGCACATTAAAAATTACTACATTTTTACTAAAATAAAAACTGAAAATAAAAAATAATAAAAAATATTAATAGATAATATATAAATAATATGAAAATGTGGTCTGATGCGGAGCAACCAACATGCAAGAAAAGAAAAATATAAAACAGGAAATGATATCAAAGAGTTTCCCTAAAGACTGTGTCAAGGTCGGTAAGACACTAATAATATCACATATTTTGACCTTTTTATGGCAAGACATAATTTGTGCAGGCTGTAAAATGTCATCTGGTGTGACGTCCCAAAAATGTTTTGTTTTTTTACTTTTTTGAAAAATAATTACTAAGATGTGTACATTCACATATTTAAGGTGGAACTTTTTACTTTTTATTTGGTTACACCACATGACATAGAGTCACACCACATTTTAGAGTTATTATTTGAAACTTTTCTTGAAAAATAGTTGTTGTTTTTGTTTTGTTTTTCAAAATCATATTAAAACCAACATTTTGGTTTCATATGATTAAACCATGCAATTTAAACTTCTTTTATTTTATCTTAAACACTCTTATTTATCATTGACCTGTTTAACATCTTCCCTGTTTCCTGCAGGTTCTACCACTTCAATAAAAAGGGTCGTGTTGTGAACTGCCCCTATGTGGACAATTCGTACAAATGGGCTGGAGGTGGATTTCTGTCCACTGTGGGTGACCTTCTGCTGTTCGGTAACGCTCTGCTCTACAGCTATCAGATGGCCGAACTGAAGAACACAGAAGGGCTGCTTCCTGGCTTCCTCAAACCCCACACGGCCAAAGCCATATGGGCACCGGTGGACAAAACGGAGGCGTCGTGGGACAAAGACGGATTGTACGCCCAGGGCTGGCTGGTGGTGGAGAAACAGCAGAAATATGGGCAGTGCCGCAGCCGCAGACATTATGTCTCGCACACAGGGGGCGCTGTGGGGGCCAGTAGCGTCCTGCTGGTGTTACCCAGCGAGAGCGCGCACACTCCTCCACAGGGGGTGGTGGTGACCATCATCACAAACATGCAGTCAGTAGGGCTCAATACCACCGCACTGAAGATCGCACAGGAATTCGACAAGGCCAGGGATGAAGAACATGCATCCACTTGATTCATAAACACACTGCTGTGATCCTTTTGTAGCCATTTTAAGAGATTTGTGGTAAACATCAAGACGCTTCTTTGTTTACAGTGCTGAGGTGTGTTCATGGCCTCAGTTTTAATTCAACATTTGTGCCAAGCGCTCGATTTGATAGCTTTGTACATAATAAGGAACTCTCTAATATGTTGAATAAATAAAAAATGTATTATGGAAACCTCTGTGAAGGCCTCTTAATCTGATCTTTTTTCATTTTTCTCCTACATTCGCCATATCATGCTCACAATAAGTGATATATCACAATTATTAAAGTGTAGTTGAGAAGCAGTGACAGCTGTTTCCTAAATCTATTTTAAACAATATACTGTAATTCTTTCATAACCTCATAATTTAAAGTATTAATGTAATAGTTATGCTTTTTAAAATGTATTTCACACCACTGGAATACTTAAGTGAATTGAATAAAGTCAAAACATGATTAGAAATGGTGAAAAACATACTGTAACAAATAATAATAATAATACACATTAATTCAAATTTGAACAAATAAAAATGGTATTTGTCATCCTAAAGGAATTATGAAATAGAAATTGTCACACATACATACAGCACACAAATGTCATGCATAGTAATCACCACACGATGGCAGTCATAATACTTTATTTAATAACTTTATTAGTAGAACAAGCAGAGCATTTCAATTAAATTCATTCAATATCAGATTTTTGATTATCTGTATTACCAATTTATCAGTAGTCAAATTTATATTCAAAATTATTTTCATGAGGTAAACAGATGTTGGTGTACATAAAAATAAGCAATGGATTGTTTTCTTAAATATGACTTATTAAATTCAAATTAATTTTTATTATTTTATCATTTCACATCATATTTTATATTATAATATATATATTAGGTATTATTATATATATTATACATTATTAGTTATGCCTAGTAGGCTTATATTGGATTATATAGTCTACTGTACGTATAATTCATCATATAAAAAGCGTATGATCAACTGATATAGCATATAAATAGCTGTTGTTGTTATTACTGCTGCTATTTTGTTGTTGTGTTTTTGTTTTTTATATAAATACTTTTATTTTTGATGTAAAATAAAATAATACATTTATTTTTGGTGTTATTATTACTGTTTTGTTGTTTATTTTTGTTACTATTATTATTTTATTCCTGTAGTATTTCTATTTTTGTTGTTATATTTTTATTATTGTTTTTGTTTTAATTTTTTTCTTGTATTTTTGTATTTTTTCTTAGTTATTTTTTTGTTAATTTTCTTATTTTTGCTATTGTTATTTTTTTTGTATTTTTGTTGCTGTTTTTGTTATTATTTGTGTCATTTGTTATATTTAATATTATTTTTGTTGTTATTTGTTGATGTTATTTTTTGTAGTTCTTATTTTTGTTATTATTATCATGTTTGATGTTACTATTTTTGATGTTATTATTGTTGGTATTATTTCAAGTTATTGCTCCCTATTTTTTGCAATTATTGTTTTTTGTATTTTTGTTATTGTTATTTTTGTAGTTGTTATTTTGTTATTTACTTTTACTTTACTTTTAGTCATTTAGCAGACGCTTTTATCCAAAGCGACTTACAAATAAGAAAAAGTAACAAACTAAAAGTCAAAACTCTGTAAATACTATATAAACACACACATTTAAGAAAATAAAGAAATTAAATAAAAATGAAAAATGCATACAACATTTCAAAAACTAAACATTTAAATGAAAACAAAAAAAGTAAAGCTAAAAACAATTTAAAATATTAAAACAGCAAAAGGTATGAGTATAATAATGCTTCTAACATAACACTAAGCCAAACACCAAAAAACAACGACGTCACTATTGATCTTCACTGTCAGTGAGAGATATAAAGCAGCTTTCCGCTATGGTAAGAGTGCTTCACCTGGTCAAAGGCGCTGGGGGAAGTGAGGGCACCAAACCACCTGACGCCTCGGGTCATTCCCATAGATATGGTGTGGAGAGACTCCACACACCCCACCCAGCACCGTCCAAGCCATCCCGCGAGAAGCTGAACACAGAGACGTACTTGCAGACTGGATTCTGTTTCTGACGTCACAACGAGGAATTTAGAACCTTCGTGATGTGACGTCATTCAGAGTGTGTGACTGCGCTAACTGTCTCTCTCGAAGCTGATTGGCTGTTGAGAGAAAAGCGACTTGGAAAAAATAGTCATAGTTTTACAAACAAGTTATGTTCAGTTTGTAATAGCTACCTAATATTTTAAGTTTTTTTTAAATGAAGCATAAGAGATAGAAACTCAATAAAACATTCCACTTAATTCAATTTTTTTATTTGAAGTTTATCTAAATATTTAAAACTTTTGACAGTCAGAATTAATAGTGAGAAGAAAACACTGGTAAAACTTTAGTTAATATTTATACATCTGCTTCATTCATCTCACTGGAATCACATTGCATTGTGGGATACATTATGCATGAAGTGTGCTCTTTTGTATAATGCACATATAGACACATACAGCTCATCTAGGTGTTAGACATACATACAGAAAACGTGCATACTGTAAACATACTGCAGAAATAGTAACACGCTTATATGACACGAACGTGTTTGGTTTTGAAAAGCTTGGAAATATTTTCTTTGAATATGGTCCCATTATATTTGATAAAATGATTCTATGTCCAGTCCAGTGGTGTGTATTAATGATTGAGCATGTTGTTGTTACTTACATTTAATGGTAAAACATTTCAACCGTGTGAAGTGATTCCAGTATAATCCAGTAGAAATAAAAAAGGAATGAGTATAATCAAAGTTTCAGCCAAAACAAAAACAGCACACTGTAAAAATGTATGTACATGGCACATGTGACCAATATATTATATATTATTAACTCTTCTATATCTAATTAAAATTAAAATCTATGTTAAGGATGCTCGTTTTGAAATGTACTGCTTTCCATTGAACATCTGATATGGTAACAGTTTGCTTGTAAAGAATCTGCATCCTTTTTACGTATTTAAATTAAGGTCTTTTAACTGACAGAACTGTTTACAAAATCTATGAACATTAAGAAAGATATTTTGAGAGTAGCTGGCACTTAGAGCGACTGTGCAATTGACAAATTTTCACATTGAGACCAAGACCTCCACAAGGGGGCGATGTTACAAGGTAACGTTGTCATCAATCATAATGGAGTTGTCCACAACATCAAATAAGCCTCTTTCAAACACCAATGTCGAGTTCACATGCATCTGTTTCAAAAGTCGAGTCACACCGGCTGACTGCTTGATTCGACTCTCCAGTACTCCTCAGGCTTTGGTTGACTCCGGGTGTTTCTCTTTATTCTGGGAATAAGTAGTAAAAATAGAAAAGAGAATTTATAATCCACCAGAACTGTTACTTTCTTGCAGGTTTTGGGGGTTCAAAAGATAACATAAAAGATAATGTTAATGGATAATTTGATATTAAAAACAATCTTTAAAAGAATATTATGGGTTCAAGTTAAGGACATTCGATGGCATTTAAAAAAAAAAAAAAAAAAAAGTTGATTACCACAAAAAACCTTGACCTTTGTTTTCTTAAAAAAAAAAAAAGTTAGACTGAGGCATTTAAAAAAAGGAAGTAAATTGGACCAATCTTAAAATTATAAATGTAACCTTTAATATAATTTTATAAAACCACTTATATTTATGCATTATAATCTGTGTGTATAAGCTGTGAAGTTGTTTCAATCATTTTTAGTCATTTTAGGATTTTAGGATCATAGCAATGGAGCTATAAACTTTGATAAAACTTTACAAAACGTTTGTTATCTGTTTTTCCCACACACTTACACGCATGTTGTTTACTTCCTGTGGCTACACATGTGAAACAGTGATTATTTTTAACTTCACAAATGTCCATATTGTAAGTGTCACGCTAAATCATTCACTCAACCGATTCGTTCAAAAAATGATTCACAAAAAATGATTCATTCTGCCGTCGCTTCATTTGGAACTCGCTGAAATTCGTTAGCGGAGTAAAAACAGATCAAGTTGTAATTTAGTCGATATTAACTTATTAACTATTTACAGAAATGTCATATTCAGCTAATTTTGCAAAGCGGAAGTAAGCTGTTTTATGAATCTAACCTTACACATGTGAGACTTCCGTTTCATTAGCCGCTCTAAGGTAAATAGTTAGAAGAATTACAAAGTGTCGTAATGGTAAAACTGTTCGCGCTACAAAACCAGTAACGTTACATTTAAAATAATGATTATACATTCAAATTATATGATAATAACTACAAGTTTGCAACATAAAGCAGCATTACGCACTGTTTTTGTACAGCTAAAATAGTCTTGCATTCAAGTTACAAATGGCCGCGTTTTACGTTAAAATAAGGTGGAAAAAGCGAGTATTTATAGTTATTTTTCAAAATATCAGCACAGCTGTGATTACCTCACAGCCTCATTCCTGCTTTGCAGGAACTAGTAATCTTGCTCTTGTGGTATTACTTAATTATATCGACTTCCGTTGTAAAGTAGACAGTTCTTTTTAACTATCTGAGAGACGAGTTAAATTGTTTTCTGTGGTAATCCACCGCATGTCTCTGTAATGTCGAAAAAACTTGTACTGAATGCGAATCTTCAGCGTCAAAAGCCCACGTGACTCACTTGCAGATGTAGTAGATGACCGCAGCGAGCACCACTATAATGAGGAGGGCGATGATGACCACAGCAGCGATCATGCCCTTCTCCTCACTGTCCCGTGAGAAACTGAACAGCTGGAACTGCTCGCATCTGCTGCCCTCATAGTTCGCACTGCAGCTACAGGACAGGACAGGACAGGACGGGGGTTTCAAGCAAAGCATTTCATAGGTATGTTATAATGTAAATGACAAAACAATAGATATTCTGTTCGTGAAGATACTTACACACATGTGGGAGTAGACACCGAGGGTATTTTAAAGCATGTTCCTCCATTCATGCAAAAGTTGGCTTCTGACCCAGTGCAAGGGTCACCGTGTTCTATAATAAGAGGAAACCCAAACAAATAAATGCATCATTTATCCGGCACACCTTTATCCATAGAGCAATTTGTTTTTTTATTTTGCATTTAATTTGCATTTGCATTTCAAGAATTCCACATCACGGAAACAACAGCAAGTGTGATTTGCACATGATACAGTATTTTATATCAAATTAATTTTCTTGTTACATTTAATTATCTTTAATATTTTTCCCTATTCTTTTTTTAGATGTTTGTATTACCTGCCATCATGGGAAATACTAAATAGATGATCTCGTAATGGAAATTTCAACTGACAGCAGTCACTTAATGATCACCTGAGAATAAAGTAAATGTGGTCAGGTTATATTACATTTGTCCAGAAAGATTACAATATGTTTTGATCAGTTGATTATTGGTTGCTTTCAACATTCATACAGAATAAGATTTCAACATTCATACAGAATAAATATGCAATATGTAAGAATCATTAAAAAAAATTATTAATCTGTCTATATATATATATATATATATGTGTGTGTGTGTACATGCATACAAGTGTTTTTAGATGAACTGTTACATTGTACTGTTATAGTATATATTCAAATATACTTTAATTATATTATCACATTAAAAATAATATAATCTATATTTCAAACATTGAGTTGACTGTCTTGGCTCTGCTATCTAAAGACATTTTATTTAAAAATGTGAGAATTATTTAATATCTCAGTTGTGACGTGACAGCAATGATCTTAAATGGAAAGCAGTTTTAGGCTTCTGATTAAGTGTTCTGCTTCCCAGATTTGTATTTTTTTCTTGAGAAAAAGAGCCTATTCTCACATGACTCTTTAGAATTTCAGACAAGATCTCAACAGGATCTCAAGCTGTGCTCAGATTTGCCAAGACACCAAAATCTAGAGTCAAATGTTAAAGGTTTTCAATCTGAAATCGAAAATTTTACATCAAAATCCACACAAGTTTTATAGCTCTGTACTCAAACTGCATCTCTCATTTGTGTCCATTTGGATTTCTGCTAAGAAATTTTAGGAGAAACATCTGAGACAAAGTTGATATTTAAATGAAACATTACTAAGAATTTGATTCAGTCTTCACTCTTTTTTTTTTTTCCAAAAAGCATAATTCAGAAATTGTCTATCTCAGGACTCACCTGTTTACCGTTTTTGCGTTTGACTTCATGCACTTGTATGAAATCCTAATGGCACGCTGTGTTTCAGGGAAATGGCAGTGAAGACTTACCGTCCAGGTAAAATCCAGTGCAGGTGAGTCACCTCGTCTTCCTCAAATAACTTCTGAGCTAAACGTCACCGTGCGGTTCAGAGTCACATAAGCGCAGTGGGCGGATCCCTTTGAGCTCAGAAATGTTGTGATTGCTGTTTGTCCACATTTGTGAATGGAACGATTCTCATCGTGCGTCGGTAGAACATAATGACAGGAGTTAATTTGTAGGGAATTACCTGCCGTTGCATCACAAACTTCCAACAAAAAAGAGACATTGTAACTTTCTGTAACGTAGAATGCTGCTGAAAAATGTGAATCACCATCTTTTTGGATTTTCTTGTTTATTGTGAGCAGATTCAAACATTTAAGGTTGGGTCATGAAGTGTTTTTGCATTGTAAACTTTAGGTTTCCTCAGATATGTATTAATAGAAACTGTGAGGGGTGGTAGTGTTATTTTAAGTGCATTAAGAGCAGGTGTGGTTCTCAATGAGACTGCTTTGCTCTCTCTTGTGTGTAGGCCGGCTGGGTTTGGTGTCAGAGTCAGGTATGTCAGATATGCTAATGGAGAAGCTCTGTGCGCGTCGCAGGTATGCATGGAATCGTGGGAACTTTGCAGACTTTAAACGCTTGTTTACATTCCTCGTTTAAAGGGCACATGAAGGACAAAAGGCAACATCATGTTGAGTCACCAAAAACCGTTAGAATGGGATAATTTTGAGGTTTCGGTGCCACAAGGCCAAATAACCACAACTTTAAATAATGGAAACCAACAGAAATGTGTTTACATTGAAAAAGATACATTTTATGATCATTTTATTTGTCATAATTCCACAAATTCCTTAAAAAAAAACTGTGGTTTAGAAAATATATAAATATAGTTAAATATATTAATATATTTTAAAAAATACATTAAAGCAAATATAGCTTTCAAAATTTAGGAATCAGTAAGAATTTTGTCTTGAAATAATATTTTTATTTAGTCAAGACACATTACTGTAAATGATAATAAAGACATTTACAGTAAGATTTCTATTTCAAATAAATTCTGTTCTTTTAACCTTTCTATTCATCAAAGAATCCTGAAAATAAAATGTATCATGGTTTCCTCAAAAATTATAAGTAGCACAACTGTTTTCAACATTGATAATAAGAAATATTACTGTAGCATATTACTGTAGAATGATTTCTGAAGGATCATGTGACAAATTATATTTTAAGATATATGAAAATAGAAAACTTTTCAATTGAAATTATATTTCACAATAATAATATTTAATCAATTGAGCATAAGAGGCTTTTTAAAAAAAAAACAATAAAAATGTTACCATTGTTACCACGGTATGTTCACTTAATAAATCGGTCAATTTATTATGTAAAATAAATTATTAAGTTAAAAAAAAAGGTAACCCCCCCCCCATACTGGAATGATATCGTATATCACTATAGTATATCAAAATGACAATACAGTGTAATAGTATGACAGCACTATGACAGTAGTATGTACAATGGTATGATATTAGTATGATCACACCATGATTCACACCTGAAAAAAAATGATAACCTAAAAATGGTAATAATTAAGTAAACTCAGTCAACCTAAATACATTAATTCATAACAACAAACCCACATTTTATGGGTTAAATCAAGTAGCTCTTTACAGGAACGATTGCAAGTCACCACTTTAATGATGGAAACTTTACAGTGTTTGTAAGGTAAGTATTATAGTTGAATGATGTATGATAGCATTATGCACAGTACTGTGATAGTATTTAATGGTTTGATGGTATTACTATTGTAAGATAGTATTATAATGGGATGTACAGTCGTAATGTGATAGTCTTTTCTGAAAGTGAAGCAGCTAAGACCTTTGTTTTGTTTCTCTCTTCCTCAAGTCTCCATCTCTGTCCCTGTCTCACACACACCTCCCCGATCAATAGTCATGTTTGAAACGCATTCTTCACATCTCAATGTCACCTCTGCCATCTCCATATGCTCAGTCATGACTCATGACAGCTCCTGATGTTGTGTACATGACTGATGCGTGTTTGCAGCACGCAGTAGTAATTGTGAGGGAATGAGACGCGCGTAACGCGTGAGAATATTCGCACCTCAGCGGGCAGTAAGGTGTTTTGATGGATGCGAGGTTATCCCAAAGAACATTTGCCATCTCTCGGACAGAAAACCAATAGAAAAGCGCTTTCTCTACGTAATGAATCCCCTCCTCCTCCTCCTCCTCCACCTCCTCCTCCGACATAACGGAGCGATGCTGGCGTTCATGCTTCAATCGGAACGCGTCTAATCGTAACGCGGCTTCGGCACGATGGAGACGGAGTCCCTGGCGTGATTTGAAGGGGGAAGCCCTCAGCACAACACGATAGATACACAATGCACTCCTCCTGTCGCGAATACGATGCCTTTCTCTGGACGTTTGGACTCCTAATATCATCTCGCTGAGCGATGATGCTCGCGTTACGGCTCGCATTTGCTCATCGTCCGCTTTATTCGCGAAAGAAGCAGCAGAACGGATGCTTGACCACTGCGAAACTGCCTTCACGCTTCAAGCCTCTTCTGATTATCGGCAAGGGACACATTATCATAACCACGAGCGCCAGGGAGACACGATTAAAGTTTCAACGATGTAAATCGAGGTAGGTTAGCCCTTGGAGACGTGCGTTTCATCACTGCTTCTTCTCGCTTTCATTCCACCAATTATTGGCTTAATAGGTGTTTGCTGATATTTTGGTAATTGCATCACTAAATCACGAGCTGTCATGTGCTGACTTGGTGATGCTTCAATCAGAAGACACCACTTCATCCAATAGCTCCTCTAGGCCTGGGAAATACAAGACATGTCTTCCATTTTCATATGTAATAGCCTATATTACAGTGCGCATCTGATGTTGTGTTGATGGGGAATTTTTGGTAATTCCTGACGAGTGAGGAAATCTGGTTGTAAGTGGGTTGGAGCTTGGAGAAGAGCATCAAAATGACACGAAATGGTACCATCGCCATTTCTTGCATGTATTTTGGCTTTCGTGTTGCCTGAATGTGTTCCGTTTGATTAAGTTCCCCGCTAAACTTCTGATAGTGGCATCTACGAACTTTGATTCTGTAGGTTCATTGTAGGTCTTTGGGCACGTGGTCAACACAACAAATCCAAATGAGCGTTGATGTGAGACGTGCCTGATTCAAATCAGTTCAATGAACCAATAATTCGTTCGTTAGATTTATCGTTTTCAATCTGGAAGACGTGGACATATCACGCACTGCAGGTTGAGAAACGCTCGATTAGCCTACATGACCTGAATTTCCCTTCAGCTAGCAAGACTAACCTATTACTACATGATTTGAAGACAGCAGAGGAGGAGCTGAGATGAGCTTGGGAGTAAAATATGTTGTAAATGTTGTAAATAGTATGATTCAGTTGTGTTTTCAAAAACGTAACCCAAAAGTTGGATCAGCCAGAGTGCGCTAAATGTGTAGATCTCGATGGATATCGCTTTTGCGTGAGGAGGTAACCATAGCAACAACAGTGTCGGGTCGCTCAATATCGGGCTGTACGTTGACAAAACATAAGGTAATGTTATTATTCATCATTTATTATAGTTTTAAAAATATAATACAAATTTGTTAATGTTTTAAAAATCTTTAGCTAACTGCACTATAGCACGAACGGACAATATAGCATGAGAACCTCAGGAAAATACATAAATTCGTTTAAAAAGTCGGTATCACTTCACTGTGAACTTAAGCAGTGTTAACAAAAAGAAACAATGTGAAGTCTTTACATTTTTTCTTTTTGTTAACATTGCTTAAGTACATTAGTTAACATGAACTAAACATGAATAATGAAATCCGAAGCATTAAATTAATGTTAATTTCAGCATTAGCTATTATATTGCTAAATGTTAATGTATAAAGTATATTTTAATATTAGGTAATATTATATTATGCTGACTGTATTTTTTAAGGCTACCTAAAATATGCATTATGTCATAACATATGTGACCCTGGACCACAAAACCAGTCATGAGGGTCAAATTTTTGAAATTGAGATTTATACATAATCTGAAAACTGAATACATAAGTTTTCATTGATGTATGGTTTGTTAGGATTGGACAATACAACTATTATACAACTATTTGAAAATCTGAGGGTGCAAAAAAATCAAAATATTGAGAAAATTGCCTTTAAAGTTGTCCAAATTAAGTCCTTAGCCATGCATATTATGAATCAAAAATGAAGTTTTGATATATTTACGGTAGGAAATTTACAAAATATCTTCATGGAACATGATTTTTACTTAATATCCTAATGATTTTTGGTATAAAAGAAAAATCGATAATTTTGACCCGTATAGTGTATTGTTGGCTATTGCTACAAATATACCTGTGCTACATATGACTGGTTTTGTGGTCCAGGGTCACATATACATAATATTTTATTTAGGTCAGTAGTATTATTTAATATGACTCTACGTGATTAGAGTACATTAGGATAAATAAACCAACTTAATTTTTAGGGGACAGATTAGGTAGTAGTGTAACTCCTTAAGATAAGAAATGCAAGTTTTAATTTTTCATTCACATTTCAGTTATATTCAATTCACATTCATTTGTATAGGGCTTTTCACAATAAGTATTGTTTCAAAGCAGCTTTGCAGAAAATACTTGTTTTAAAATCAAGAGTAGAAAAATGTTATCAGAGGTGACTGGTAAGGTAATGTCTATATGGCAGACTATACAGTTATCATGCATATAATACAATCATGCAGTTAGTGAATATATTATTATGTATATTTTATACATTTAAGCACTTTTTAGAGTGTAAAGATTTCCAGTGAGTTTTGCTAATTATTTTTAGATTAATGTCCATTAATAAATATTATATAAAGTTTAACAGATCAGTAGCTCAAGTCTTGGCTACAAAAAGCTATTAAATATTTCCATCTTTATTGTTCACCAAAAAAAAAATATATATATACAGATCAATAAACACACATTGACCTCTTGCATGCCCCAGTAGTTTTCACAATAGAAACTTTCCATTAAATAATCTACAATAGGCTTTTCAGCTAAATATTAACATTAAAATAATTATTTAAAAAAATGGAAAACAGTAAAAAACTACCAGGCAACATTCATAAAAAGCGATTGGGTTGTTTTCAACCAGCAGTTGGGTTAAATGTTTAACCCAACCTTCTTGGCAGTAACCCAACAGCTGGGTCAAAACAACCCAATCGCTGGGTTTGTCCAAATTTAATATTGACATAGTTCTAGACCTATACATAATCATCTGTTAAGCATTAAATTGAATGTTTCTTAACGCTATTAAGAAAAGACACTGCATACTTTTTTTTTTTTTTTACCTTTTATTACGTTTTCATTTACATGAGTGGCAAACAGCACCTTTCACCTAAACAAACATTTTTAAACGAACCCTCACGTCTTCCTTTCTCCTCTACCTTGTCCCACTTCCATCTATTCAGACTTCTTGTCTCACTGACCTGTGCACGCTGTGCCTTATTTGGCTTAATATGATTTGTCTTGTGTACTAGATTCACCTCGTCCCCCAGCCTGAGGTAATACCTCTTGTAAAACCGCTAGAGTTTGAGACACCAGCGTTTGTCAGGCGGTCTCAGTGAATGAAGTTTTCATCACTGCGCTTCAGTGATTGAAGCCGGTGGTAACTGAGCGCTACAGACCATTCTACTTATTGATGCCCGTCCATACCGAGGTTGACGGCTTCATCGCACCTTGACACAAAAAAGGGCAACTGTAGGCAGTCTGAGCTTTGTGTAATGCTTACCCTGCTGAAAATCAAGCTGTTTGTACAATAATAATCTTTTTTTACTTGAGTTGAGGTTGTTATTAAATGTGAATGAAGCACTATGCACTCAGCTCACACATGCATACCATATGTAGGACAGTATGAATTCTGGGAATTCAAAGGGCCAGCTTTCGCTACAAGAATATGTCTTGTCCTGTTTGAGGGACCCCTTTTAAAGGGGTCAAAGTAAGTATCAACGAATCATCTTTAGTATGATCCCAAACAGCAAAAAATTATTCATTTTCAAAATGTACAAAAAAATGCCAAAAAATATTTTCTATCAATATATTGGTTGTTTGTGTGTATTTTTAAAATATATTTAAAGATATAAATATATATATTTTATATAATTTAAAAATATCTTTTGCCATTTTGAAGAGAAACCTCATTTGTTCTCTATAACGTGAACATATAACACTTCTGAATAAAAATCAGCAAAAAGTGACTTTACAATGTTCCCAAAAAAAATACAATATATGAAAAAAAATAACATTATTAAGTCATTATAAATCTAGTTTTGATCTCTAATAAGCTCTTTTGTCTTCATTTGTATTTAGCCTAAATATGAAAATATTTTCTTGCCTTTAAAGTACATTTTGAAATGTGTTTTGGTATATGAAGGTTAAAAATAATATTTTCTTTCAAAAATATTTTTCACTGAGCTTCACTGTTTACAACATATATTTAGCATGCATTTAAAATATTTTTTGATTTTTTTTTTCCACCATATATATTTGTGAAATGGTTCATTAAAACTGGTTCGACTGGTTCATTGAAAAGAATCGACTCTAAAGAATGATTTGTTCAGTGATTTGTTTGACTCAGAGATCCATGAACTGAATTAGTGAACAAATTATTTTATATCAGTTGATTCTTTTAGTTAACTGGACCGAATGATTTGTTCATGAATTAGATTGATTTGTTTGTGATTTCTTCACACATGTTCTCAAATGTCAGTGATTCAACATAGAAGTTTTCTAGTTAAACTCAACACGATCGTTGTATCTATAGCTATTCTATCTATTGTCATCTTATTGTGAACAATTTATCTTTGTTTTACCTTTCTGACAATCGACTGCAAGCTCGCATTCAGATCCTACCTCCATCCACCCTACAACCTAGTCTTGATAATCCGTTACACTCGAATATAGGTCACAATACGGAAGAAAAGATCTGTCGCTACTTCGGTTTCATTGTGACTTTCATACTTCACAGAAGGGGCAAGATTAGCAACTTAAATATCATCTTTCGTACATATCAAAAAACATAGATTATAGCGCACAATTCCTACTGGCTGCTTCTTAATATGTTTTTGTTATTTTTGGAGCCTGACAGTGTTTGACACTATGGGCTGTTAAAAGGATACTTCAAAATATCTAAAAAGATTATATTTTTTCTATAATCATGATTTTAATGTTGGCATAAACTACTCCTTTACACCCTCTAAATGGAGATTTGTTTCCTCTCCAGGTTTATATCAATACATCTTGTTCAGATATCAAATATTCTGTTAAATGGAGTGTGTAGCTTTGCTGAATTGTAGCTTTAACAGTTTCTTCGCTTAATTTAAGTCACAGGTCACTAGTAAAACTGTGAAGTTAAGTGACTATTTGATTTCATAACAGATCCAATATCTCCCTTCATTGATTTTATTGCATAAGCGACAATTTCATCGCTCCACAAGGATAACTGTGTCACGACTGAACTAGATGTTCATGCGTTCATAAACACATGGTGGTGAATTTCAATTTTAACACACACACAGTAGTTGCTAGTAAGTCTTTATATTTAGTATTTTATATTAAAATGTGTTTAAAAAGAGTATTTTTATCTGGTTTTCTTCTCAGGTTTGGTATGAGTGAAGTTGCCTCCGTCTAGCACAAACTAGAGCTCACGTTTGAGAGAGTCGAAAGAGGACGTCCGTTCAGCGTTTGCTGCACACCACACCATGAGCCAGCCACAGTGAGTGTGCAAGCTACATCCTACCTGCTTTATACTGATGTGGAGTGTAGTGTGAGAACACTGCTGCGTGTATCGTGCACAGGAGAGTGTGTTAAATTGTGTTTGTGTGTGTGTGTGTGTGTGTGTGTGTTTATTCTACACTAAGTATGCATTAAGCAATGTATTGTTTAGACATTTCTGTCCACCTTTATTTCGCTTGAATACTTTTTGGAGTGAAGATTTGTTTGTGTTACATTTGTCGGAGAGGTTGATTTGTCAACAAGCCTGGTCCTACCAAAAATAGGTCACAAATTCAGTATTAATAAATTGGTACTATATATTGTGGTTACTGCTGTATATATCATATCATAATCACAAATCATCATAATATGGCTATTTAATATGTATCGTAATCATAAATATACCAATCGGAAATAGATACACTGCTGTTCAGAAGTTTGTGGTCATTAAGATTTAAAAAAAAATAAAATAAAAAATAATTCTCTTATGCTTCCCAAGGCATTTATTTGATTAAAAAAACAATAAAAACATGTTAAATAGCATTACAATTTAAATGAACTATTTTCTATTGTAATTTATTTTAAAGTGGAATTTATTCCCTGATGCAAAGCTGAATTTTCAGCATCATTACTCCAGTCTTCATTGTCACATGATCCTTCAGAAATCACTCTAATATGCTGATTGGCTGCTCGAGAAACATTACTATCAATGTGGAAAACAGTTGTGCCGCTTAATATTTTTGTGGAAACTATGATGCACTTTTTCAGGATTCTTTGATGAATAGAAGAAAAACAGCATGGAAAAATTCAAGTCTGATCAATTTAATGCATCCTTGCCAAATAATTATTAAAGAAGTATTGCTGAAGTATTATTTTCTTTCAAAAAAAAAACAAAGTATTGATGACCACAAACATTTCAATGGTAGTGTAAATGCTGTAAATGCATATTTATCAAGGAAGTAAAGGTACAATTATTGCTGGACAATTTTCAAGCCACTAATATTATTAAACGGGACAGGAAAAATACTTTCAAATTGGTTTCTCAAACAGACTCCTATCTGCCATTGGTCAGATAAACTGGTAGCCCCGCCCCTCAGATTCACACAAATGATTAGTTACCGTTGCAGGGTGTTGGGCTGGTCAGGATGCAAGATGTGACTAAATTAGGACTGGGAAGTATTTATCAATAAAAAAAAATGACATCACCTACAGACAGACATTAAGACATCTTTCTTGACAAGGTCAGTCCAGCATATGAAAGTTCTTAATCGACTCGTCGTCATCTTCAGCAGCAGGAGCCACAGCGCATCTCACTCGAGATCCATGTGTTTGCTCTGCAGCAGGAGGAGTGTGATATCGTAATTTATAGCCACACACTGTTCTGCAGTCAGGCACTCAGCGTGTCCTCAGACTCGTGTGGAGAATGCAAGATCCTATCTGCCCTTTCCACATCCTTCCAACCCACAACTGTTCCAGGATCAGCAGCACAGATGCTGACTTGGCCTTCTTAGGTGAAGTCTTCATGACGCAACTTCTGCATTACATACTCTCTAGCTCAGAATCAGGCCACCTTACCCAATTTAATTTGATGCAAACGAAAGTCTGTTAGGTATATATCTATTCTGTATATTGCATTGTCATTTGGCTGGTGTTGATCACTAAGTCTCTGAAATGTTCATTGTGGACTTCAAACGTAGACTTGTAAAAATTATGCAGTACAATATAGTGAACAAGGGAAATGTCATTCATATGGTATTTGTACGTAAAATGCTTACATACATTTTTGTACATTCGAATAGGCACTGAAACTATAATAGCAGCCTGTTGGCTGTGTCTAAAATGTAAAGTTGTACTTACAACAGAGACATATAGATGTTTATGAAACTTTTGTTGTACATTATATTGCATAGAACTTGACCGCATCTAAAATGTAAACCCTTTTACATATGCATAACTTTAGCGACGTACAAATGTTTACAAATCTTTTAATGTTCACGATGTTGATAACCAGACTATAGCATCATATCAACAGTGCCTAAACCTTAAACACTTTCATGTATGTACAACTTTACAGATGTAAAAAATGTTAACAAATCATTTGATTTTATTTATATTTGTACATTAGTATCATATCAATGTCTAAAATGTCATCTATTTTACATACAACTTTACAGTCATGCAATAGTCGAACAATAGCATAATTTCGACACATCTAAAACGTAAACCCTATTATGTACAGCTTTTCAAACAAACAAATGTTTACAAATCCATTGACGAGGATGTTTCTGATAAAGCATTGTGTCAACAGTGATTAAAACAGAAACCCTTTTATTTACAACTTTACAAAAACAATTTACAAATCCTTTGATATTTATTGTGTATTATGTTCATGATATTTTTGCTAAAACCTTTTACAAATGCATACATTTAAATGTTTAAAAATCCTTTAATGTACAATAACAATGCATTGACAGCACCTAAAACTTAAACACTTTTGTATATGTATAACTTTAGAGATTTATAAAATATATTAAAATATACAGTATATATTATATAATATATACAAATATTTACAAATTATTTCATGTTGATGTAAAATGTAAACACTTTCATGTACAATTTTAAAGAAGCACAAATGATTTCATGTTGGTGAACTTCGAATTGACACATCTAAAATGTAAACCCTTTTATGTACAGCTTTTCAAACATACAAATGTTTACAAATCCTTTGATGAGGATTTTGTTGATAAACATGCAATAGCATTGTGTCAACAGTGCTTAAAACAGAAACCCTTTTCATGTACAACTTTACAAAAATAATTTACAAATCATTTTATGTTTATTGTGTATTATGTTTATGATAGCATTGCACTGATAGCACCTAAACGTAAACTCTTTTATGTCTGTACAACTTTACAGAAAGACACGTTTACAAATCTTTTGATGTTGATATAGTTGATTTGCATATCGACAGTGTCTAAAATGTAAACACTTTTGTATAACTTTAAAAATCTACAAATATTTACAAATGATTTGATGTTGATGTTGTTGACAAAGAGCATTGTATTTACAGAGCCTAAAATGTTAACTCAATCATGTACAATTTTAAAGATGCACAAATGTTTACAAATCCTGTGATGTTGTTGATAATCGTACATTAGTATCATATCAACATTTAAAACAGAATCAGTTGTAAAACCAACTTTAAAGATGCACAAATGTTTACAAATCATTTCATGTTGATAAACGTACAACGTGATTGTATCAACACATCTAAAACATAAAACCTTTTGTTTATTTACAACTTTACAAACATACAAATGTTTACAAATCCTTTGATGTGGATGTTGTTGATAAACATGCAATAGCATGGTGTCAACAGTGCTTAAAACATAAACCCTTTTCATGTACAACTTTACAAAAAGAATTTACAAATCCTTTGATGTTTGTTGTGTATTATGGTCATGATATTGTTATCAAACATACCTTATCAACCGGTTGACAACCCTTAACATATGCACAAATTTAAATTGTATCAACATTGTATCAACAATATCACATAAAATGTAAACCCTTTTATGTACAACTTTACAGAAACATTTGCAAAGGTTTATGTTGATAAATATACAATAGCATTGTATCACAGCATTTAAAACATAAGTCCGTTGTACAAATGCTTCCAAATCCTTTAATGTTCATGATATTGACATGTCTGTGCAAATTATTCAAAATGTATGTGTGCTTGAAACACACTTTACATACAAATACCTTTGAATACAAATGAGATAACGTTGATTGAATGGACTGTACTTCTATTCCTCACAGCCTTGTTTCTGTTCGTGTCAAATTAAATATGGTGAAGGAATATTAAACAAGAATCAGCTCTGAAGCACAACTAATACTAGCACCGGTGTCAGTTTGTATATTGTATTATGAAGAAGTGCTCGGTGTGTGGCCCTCATAGGAAGCTCCTGTATTCTGATGGCAGTGGTTTCGGTGTCCAGGGAGAGAAGGAGAGGGAGGTTTGGGAGGTTGGTAGTGAATGCAGAGTGGATTACTTCAGCTGCCGTCTTTGTTCATCAGAGCTGCACTTGTGTACTGTGCATTCAGAGTGAGTCTGAGACACGGGAGTAAGCAGCAGAGAATAACATGATACATTTGACTCAATTACACACCACAGGATAGATTGCAAGTATACCGCAAAACTCCTTATATTAAATCAAACCAAAACCGCCATGTGGATATTATTTACACATGCAGCATGTATTGCTGATCTTGTGTTGTGAGAAATAGATATACAAATGCTTAAAGCAAGGAAAGTCAACAATGCCAGGATCTAAGGATGGTTATTTCAGAGCTGATTGTTCAGGAGCATCAGTACAGAAAACTTTTTTAGAATCTGCATGTCGAAAGTCTTTTTCTTCACTGTTTTGACATATTTTCTAAGATAAAGCTGGGATAAGAGATTATTCAAAGCAGTTTTTGTAATAGCAGTAACCTTTATTTTGTTTCACAGCCTGGAAAAATCTAAATTTGCTACTTGCTACTGCTAGTCAGTAGGATGTGGTGTTAGTGGGACGGATATTCTTATTTTATATAGCATTTGATTGTTGTTTTTTTGGGGTACAACAGCCCTAAAAACTAACCAGTATGGACTAAACCTGCAAAATTACAAAAGTCCAGCGCTTACAAATTTTGATAAAATAACTGCACAAACATTCTACAAAAGTCCTTATTTTATTCCGATCGATTAAAGAAATTGGTTGATATACACTACCAAGTTTTTAAACAGTAAGATTTTTAATGTTTTTTTAAGGCTCTTCTGCTCACCAAATCTGCATTTATTTGATCCAAAGTACAGCAAAACAGTAAAATTTTAAAGTATATTTACACTTTAAAATGACTGTTTTCTATTTTAATATATTTTAAAATGTAATTTATTCCTGTGATTTCAAAGCTGAATTTTTAGCGTCATTACTCCAGTCACATGATCCTTCAGAAATCATTCTAATATTCTGATTTGCTGCTCAAAAAACATTTATTAATATTATTATGTTGAAAACAGCATTAGAATTTTTTCAGGTTTCTTTGATGAATAGAAAGTTCAGAAGAACAGCATTTATCTGAAATAGAAATCTTTTGTAACATGATAAATGTCTTTATCATCACTTTTGATCAATTTAAAGCATCTTTGCTAAATAAAAATATAAATTTCTATAATTTCTTTCCCCCAAAAAATTATACTGACTCCAGCCTTGAATGGTATAGTGTATAATGTTACAAAATCTTTTCATTTCAGATAAATGCTGATCTTTTGATCTTTTTATTCATCAAAGAATCCTGAAAAAATGTACTCAGCTGTTTTAAATATTGATGATAATAATAATAATAATAAATGTTTCTTGAACAGCAAATCAGTATATTAGAATGATTTCTGAAGGATCATGTGACACTGAAGACTAGCATAATGATGCTGAAAATTTAGCTTTGATCACAGGAATAAATTACATTTTACAATATATTCAAATAGAAAGCAGTTATTTTAAATAGTAAAAGTATTTCATAATATTACAGTTTTTGCTGTATTTTGGATCAAATTAATGCAGGCTTGGTGAACAGAAGAGAATTATTTAAAAAACATTAAAAATCTTACTGTTCAAAAACATTTTTAGACTGGTAGTGCATATTTTTTTTTAATAATTTTGGTAACAGTGTTGAACAAAATTTGTGTCAGAATGTAAAAAATGGAATAGCATTATTTGTCTTTGTGTCATAAAGGATTCAGATCATGTTAATGCTTAGATGTTTTCAATTTGTTACATTTTTGTAATGAGTGATGGTTATATGGTAACAGGGTTGCACATAGTGTAGGACACAGTTTAGCATTTTTAATTCTAAATGTTTTTGTTAATAAAAAAATACATAATTGAAGATGGATGTTTAAAAATACACATCTGATGATTTTTACTACAATTAATAATATTAGTTCTTGTGTGTTACTTTTTTTTGCAATGAGAGAAATTGTGCAATTACAGGGTCTTCACATAAACTGGAGGACACAGTTTTACATAAATTTGAAGTGTTTTGGTAATTAAAATTAATAATTTAATAATCTGATACAACACTGAAAAGCCTTTATGTCTACATTACAGTACATTTGTCTTACTGGTAAGACGTGAATGACTGATGCATGACTAAGAAATAAGATATATTTTAAAACTTGGCCATCCTTCCAGGTGTTGTTTTGTTGAATTTATTTATTTATTTATTTAGTCAGTCGGATATATTAAGGTTGCTACTTCATAACACTTGCTTTTCGAATCCTCATCAGTAGATGATATTATAAAAGTAGCATAACCATATTCAGCCTGTAAATGTATCATATCATGTAGCTGCAGTGAAGTAACTGATGTTGTTCCATAGTGTCATTCTACAGTTGTGACACAGATTTTCTTCAGTATTTTCTGACCGTGTTCTGGGTGTTTTGATCATCATCTGGTCATGTTGTTAATGTTTGTACGTGTCCTTCTATTCACCACACAAGGTGTGTGTGTTTGTGTGTATGTGTGTGTGTGTGTGTGTGTGTGTGAGTGATTGTGCACACGTGCATGCATACTTATGTGCTTATGTTTTCACACACGCATGCTTACATGCACTCTGACACACCCTGAGGACGCCTTTGTGCTTGAAACAGGTCAGCTAACATTTAGCCTCCACTGTTCTGACTAATGAGGTCTGTCTTGTTGTTTTGTGCAAAAGCTGATCATTTTCTCGTTGTGACATTCAACATTTACAACACAGTCCTCTCTGCTTGTTCTCTTTGAAGACTATAGTACCATCCGTTTTAACTAACAGTCACTGTTTATGATTTCACCATAATAATTACACAATCTGCTTTTTGTCATATTCATATAACTCATGATCTTCAGATGCAGTAATATGCCACTTTCCATAAACAGGGTACAAAATAGGACCGATACAAAAAAAATGCAAATGAGGTTTGCCCTTTTTTTCAACTCTGTTACCGAAATTTGGGGCATATCTAAATATATTTTAACACTGATTTGTTTTCATTTTAATTTTTTTCTAGAAAATATAATCAATCAATCAGTCAGTTAATTAATGAATTAAATATAGAAAATACACATGAATGTGAAACAGGGTTGAAAATATATCCTTAATTAAGCTGTTACTCAAAAGGCTCCAGTTATTTGGGACAAAATGCTGATTTAGATACCAATGATATTAGAATTCCAATAAATTAAAGACAAACATATTTGGTTGATTTGTTTTTCTTAGAAATAATGTTGGTAACAGGGTTGAACACGATTTGTATAAAAAGGAAAAAAATAGATATGAAAATGGTATTATTTGTCTGTGTGTGAGATACCATTTAGATCATGTTACTGCTTGGATGTTTTGGTAACAGGGTTGAACACAAGTTGTGTCAAAATGTAAAAAAAAATAAAATAGAATGATATTATTTGTCTGTGTGTGAGAAACTATTTAAATCATGTTACTACTTCATGTTACTACTAGACCATGTTACATTTTTGTAATTGGGGGAAATCATGTGGTAACAGGGTTGTAGACAGGAAACAATTTTACATATATTTTATATATTTACTTATTTATTTGTTAATAAAAATTTGCTGGTAACAGAGAATAGATATATGTTAAAAAAAAAAAAGATATTTTTTCCACAGTAAATTGTTGCACATGAACAATATTTCAAATTCTAAATGTTTTTTTTAAGTAAAATTAGTTGATTTAAAGTATTAAAATATATATACTTACTGCAGCGAACTGATTATCAATTAAACAGAAGTGTGTAAAAATTATAACATTGTTAAATAACCTTGATGGATATAGTTGAGAAGTTCAAGTTGCAAAAAAATCACCAACTGGTGTTTAAAACAAGCTACTTTTCATTCTATATTAGTTTTACATTACATAATAGTTTATGAAACACATCTAATTGTTCATAAAACAACTAAAATACATGGGATTTGTGCCACTAATGCTTTAAAAACAAGTAATGGGACACTAAATCTGCCGTGTTTGTGCACTGCACCATATGCTTTAATTTCTCATAGCTTTGATGTATAGCCTTTAATGGCTCTGCAGAAAAAGAGGTCATGCAAACACCGTGACTTACAACACCAGACATCTGTTCTGATCAAAATATTCTTCAAAATAACTTGCTTTGCATCTTGGGTTTGGTCCAAGTGAATCTTTTCTGGGCCCACAATATGCTGACACACTTTTTTTCACCATCATCTGGTTCATAATACACCAAAGCTGCGTTCTTATTTAACCTCGAAATACCGTTCAATGTCACACAAGTCTCCACGATAAGACTGTGGCAGAAGAA
Organism: Tor tambroides; assembly: GCA_021397915.2. Taxonomy (NCBI): domain Eukaryota; kingdom Metazoa; phylum Chordata; class Actinopteri; order Cypriniformes; family Cyprinidae; genus Tor; species Tor tambroides. Next base: position 28,098 of record JAFVLL020026737.1, read on the forward strand.
TGAAGTAAATCTTTCAGACATTATTATATCAAGGCCGACCTACACTTGGTTTTGACATGGGAATCTCACAGCTGGTGACAAAATGTCCTGCTGACTAGCATAAACTGATGGCTCGCTGGATGAATGCTGGTTGCAGCATCTGGCTCTGAAGGTCTAACAGATGTTACCGGGATATCACTTGACACCCCTTTTGTACCCCATATGCAGTTTTACTACCTTGTTTCAAGGCCTATGTGTAGACTTTGTAGTAAATAACTTCTCACCTATATCACCAATAGTTTGCAGGCCACAGTCGTAATGGTTATTGTCCTCTGCAAACCGCTAGTGAGTTCAGAGCCATAGAGATTATATCTCCTCTGTGATTTGCAGTGTGTATGGAAGCCCATCAAGGGATGTGTTATGATGACTTTAGTGCATCCCATGCTGAAACAGCATTTTATTGTCTTGTAAGGTCATAGAATCTCATAACTCAAATCTGTTCTAAAGGAACTTGATATAAAAGAGAAACTTTAGATGGATGTCCTGGAGATATCCACAATGTTTTTACTTCATTTCAATTTAAAAGTATAAAATAACACCTCTGTATGAATAGTAAAATGTTCAGCTGATGTAATTTTCAACAGAAGTAATGAAAAATCATCATTTTTGTCATATGTTTTACCTTGTGTTTGCACATTGGACTTGTGATCCAGCATGGTAAAATAAAATAAAATACAACACAATACAACACAACAAAACAATAAAATAAAATAATAAAATAAAAAAGAAACAATTAAAAATGAACAATTCAATTAATATTGACATATATTAATTAAAACAATTAAATATATTGAATAAATATTGGTCTCCGCATCCAATAATTTACAAAACATAACATAGTCTGGCTTAATAGACTATTTTTTTTGTATTTGTTGATCTGGTTTTTAGTTTTTTGTTATTCATTTATATGTTTTCCTTTTGTGTTTTTTTTAGTGCTGTCAAATGATTAATCACGATTAATCGCATCCAAAATAAAAGTTTTTGTTTATATAATATATGTATGTGTACTGTGTATATTTATTATGTGTATATATAAATACAAACACATGCATGTGTGTATTTTGAAAATATTTACATGTATACATTTATATATTTATATTCTTATATTTTATATTATATATAAGTATATTTAATATATAAATATAACATACCTTTCTTAAATATATACATGCATGTGTTTGTATTTATATATATACATAATTAATATACACAATATACACACATATATTATGTAAACAAAAACTTTTATTTCGAATGCGATTAATCGCGATTAATCGTTTGACAGCACTAATTTTAATAGTTCGAAATAAAAAAAATAAAAATAGTCTGGCTTAGTGTTGTTCATTGGTTTATTGTTTGTTGGTGAACTGTAAATATACTTGATATTTTTTGTTGGTGATTGTTATAGTTGGTATTAGAAGTTATTTGAAATATAAAGTTATTAAAAATTGAAAATGGTAAGTAGAATCAACATCATAGCTTGTATGCTTACAGTAACTTTTACTGAGCTGAATCGCTTCAAAGAGAACCATTATTATTAAAGGAATAGCCTATTAAAGGAATAGTTCACTCATAATTGAAATTTTCATGCATGCTCAAGTTATTCCAAACCTGAGTTTATTCTGTTGAGCACAAAAGAAGATATTTTGAAGAATGTTGGTAACCAAACAGTTACTGGTAACCATTGACTTCCATAGTATGGAAAAAAAAATACTATGGAAGTCAATGGGGACTAGAAACATTCTTCAAAATATCTTCTTTTGTATTCATACAGGTTTGGAACAACACGAGGGTGAGTAAATGCTGACAAAATGTACATTTTTGGAGAAGTATCCCTTTAATTAACCTAACCCGTGATTGACAGTGGATTTTTCCGCATGCCTGCATAGTCTCCTCTTGCGGATTCACTGAGGTTCATGTTCAGTCGAGCTCCGCACTTTTCAAGGGAAGGTGCTTTCACTTTGCCGTCTGTGCATTTCTATGGTTGAGCGCAGCGTGAGGTGCAAGCTATTTAGATACTGCAGAAGATTACCGCATCTCTGTGAAGTGCCTGTCTAGAGACCAGCAGTTCCACTTAAAACATCGACAATATGTTCCATGCGTTCAGAACAGAAACCTTCTCCTTTTTTAAGTTTCTTAACATAAACAAAACATTTTTATTATTTTAATGCCTGAGGGTTTCTGGAATACCCAACACAATGTCTTTGAAAGTCTGAAAAAAAGGGGAAAAAGGCAATGGATGCAATTGTGCAAATGGTTTATTTGTAATTTATATGTATTTTTATTATAATCAATTATACTAAAAATTACGTAATATGCAAATATAGAAAATACAAAAACAAAAAATATCCCCTCATGCTGAGCAGTTCTTTCATTTGACAGACACTATTGAGGTATTTTTGTAAATACACATTTTTGGTAACCAGCCTTTATTTACGATGTATCGAAGCTATAAAGCTGGAAAACGTAGCAACCCATTAAACTGGTAGGTGGGGGTTAATGTTCGTCCCTGCGGGCTACTTTCTTATTTATTTCCATTGATTCTCTCCAGCTGATTTATGACTGTGCGCTGTAAACTCACTGGGGGCAAAGTGAGACGCCAGCTAGTTTACGTCGTTCAGTCAGTGGAAATAAAAATAATTATAGAGGATATAGCACAACACCTTCTGAATTAAAAATGTGTATTTATGTGTGCGTGTGTGCATGCCATGCATATTGCTAGCATATATTAGTACTTACAAAGCATGTTAATGCCTTATTCTGCATATTTTAATATACCCCATACCTAAACTTGACAACTACCTTAACCATTAATAAGCAGCAAATTCGGCATTTATTGAGGCAAAAAGTCATAGTTAATAGTGAGAAATGGACCTTAAAATAAAGTGTAATCTAGATTACACATTACAAGTAATCTAATCAAACTACTTTTTGATTTCTTTTACATTAAATCATTTATCACATAGTTTTGAATATGTTTATTTTGCACCAAACTGATAGAAAAAAATATATGTTCAATACTTTGTTATGAACAACGTGAAGTAAATTAAACATTACATTATGTCAGGTCTCATGAACTGATGAAAAGATAATACTTAATTTAGATATAAAAATGTAAACTAATAAATACAGAAAAATAACAAAAACTTACTAAAATGTAATGTATTTTATGTTTACCTGCATACCAATGTAAAGAGAAATGTAAAAGGAATTAAATTAGAAGAAAGAATTAGTTCAAATCAATACATTTCAAATAATTTACTATGAATGGTATGTAATCATGTATGTAATCTGATTATGTGCATTTTATACCTCATATAATCTAATTATAAGTATTGTATTTATGGAATGTGATTATGTAATCCAGATGAATAAAAATACAGTAAAAACAGTAATAATAGAATTCGAAGTTTAAAAAATGTATTTAAATATATTTTAAAGTGTCATTTATTCCTTTATATTATATTGGAAAACTGTTCTTTTAAATGGTAATGAATTTCACAGTATTACTGTTTTTACTGTAATTTTAATCAAATAAATACGGCCCTGGTTCAAAAATCGTAATTATTCCAAATTATTATGTTTGTTTTTGTTTATGTGTAATAGATTGTATTACATTTTAAATGCTCATAATCCGATTACTTTTTTACTGATTACATGATTACTTACTTTTCACACAGTAACTTATTGATTTTAACTTATTCTATTTTCTTCTATTTTGGAACTTCTACTTCATGTCGCAATATATATAGAAAGAGGGAGATTGGCTATATAATGTCATTTTTTGCATAACTTGAAATACTTTGTGTCACATTTGCATTTGACAACACTGGATAAGCACATCTGCTAAATAAATAGAATAGTATGAATAAATACAATGTATGTCATAAAGCGATTTTGTTTCATTTCTAATCAGGCACTCCGAGCTGTGCTTGGTTTACAGATAACCGGGGAACTATCGCCTCTCGGGCTCCTGTAACCCCCTCTAATCACATCAAAACGTGGTCTCATGTCCGTGTCCTCTAGTGCTTGTCCTGCGGTGTGACGAACAGAAACTCATGTGGGCATTGTGCCACTAGCGAACACTCATCAGTACCTGACAGCGGTACGGCTTTGCATGTGGTTATTTGGAAATGTGATTTTGATGCCCTGAACAGTTTGTGCGTGTCAGGACTGATTAGAGTCCTGTTAGCAGTCAGTGGGAAGCGGTGCCAAATGTGCAGATAGCATCAGGGAGGACGGGACGCCACATGCTGAGGCCGTCCTTTAGCAGCCAGCCGGCATGAAGGGTGTGAAAAGAGATTTTGGGGAGAAGTGCAACCGAAGCGCTGCTGTCATGGAGCATTTTGGTGTCTGTAAAGCTATGATTGATGTACAGTACACTACTGTCATTTATTGCAAACTTCAGTTAAAAATAATAAAATATAAAGAAAGTTTAGGTTTTTTTTTGCATTGTGACATTAAATTTAAGGCAATTGACCATATTTCCTTTCATTACCTTAGTTTGTTCAGATGTTTTAATTTTCATTTTCATTTATTCATTCATTCATTCATTCATTCACTGTGGTGCAGTGTTATTTTACTGTTGTTTTTATACTATTATAGTTATATACTACACTGTAAAAAATTATTTTTCAAAGTTTTAAATAAAACAAAAATTATTGGAGTATGTTTTAAAAGAAAGTAGTTATTTATTTATTTATTTATTTAGTAATTATTGTGAAATATACTTGCAATTTCAAAGTGAAAAATATTTCAAAGTACCCTATGCCTATTTTTTCAGTGTGTTATAGTACAGTAGTATTTATGAATGTTTAGCTTTTGTTTTTGTATTTTCTATTTAAATTGTAATTTTATTTTAAAATGTAGTCATTTTATGTGCTTTATGTCATTTTTGTTATTTTTTTTAACTATTTAGATTTATTTTTTATTTTGTTTTTAAGCATGGAAAAATGTCCAATTTTTTCTTCCAGTATTTATGTTTTATTTTATTTCAAATAAAAATGTTTTTAATAGTAATAACCCTTTTATTATTATAGTATAGTAATTTGTAATGAAAATGAACTGTTACAATGCAAAATTGTAATGTTATGGCCCCCAAAAATAAATTTTCTTTATATATTCTTTATATATTTTAAAAAATATTAAATCTTTCTTTTCATTTTGGGTTAAAATATAACATATCTTACTTAGATTTATTCAGATTCACCCGATTATTCATCATTCATTAATGATTGATGCATTGTTTGCTCAAAACACAATGCACACAGATAAAAGAAGAGGCTTTTCTGAAGAAATTACAATACGTTTGGGTCCACAGACAATAACGGTTTAAAGATTGTGATGGGCTAATGTCCAACAGAAACACTTCCCAGCATAAATCTCACAATGTCAATCCACACATACGTACAGTATAGTCTCTCTACTGACCCTGTATTCGCAGTGGCAATGCTTCGTTTTTCTTCTCCGTCTCTGTACTATTACAAGCTTCCTTTTTTGTCCCCCTCCTCTTTTTTTCTGTGCACTGGCATAATTTATCTCCCCTCATCCGGCACGCCTGGGACAGAAGCCAAAACCCAGGTTTCTGCCCCTCTCTGCCTCCGTTCCGTCCTTTCTTCTGCCCTTGATTAAGCCATCTTCAGGGTCGCGAGTATTGATTTCAGTTATGAGCGTACATTATGATTACAATTATCACATTGCCACTTATTTTGGGAGTACGACTGCCTCTCTGACTCCCCAGATGGCTAGTTTTCATGCCCTCCATGTTATTCACTGCAATTAAAGGAGTAGTTGGGTGAGCTATTTCAGTAAGTTGCCACAATATCAAGAGCAAATGGTGAATAGCATGCATTGCAGAAGTATATATTCATCGCCTTGTTTGCGCTGAGATTGAGAACAGCAATCCCAGACTGCAAACGTGAGAAGAATCAGCGCACTGTATCCAATAAATCAAAGACAAAACCGGGCAGAACCGGCCATGACATCCAACTGTGGGACTTTGTTGTTTTTGCCACAATATTGCGCTTTGAAATTCTCCCGATGCCTCATTATTGTGGGACGCGACGCATGATGGTGCGAACGTGATGAATATTCTGGGTTTAGGAATCAATCTAGACGCGTGGGACGCCGGCCTCAACTTAATCTTCTTTCATGCATTTCTTATGTAGCCATTGAGGTTTCGGACGCATTTCCATATTCCACGTCTGCGGCCGTGCCCTTTTTGAGATTCCTCAATCTGCTTCCCGTCTGTCTCGCAGTCACATCAGTCAGTAATCGGCGGGAATGCGTCTCGATAATGGGATTCTGGGTCTCTGTGGCGTCTGTGATTCAGTTCCCTCTCCTGTTGCTAGTCGTTCATTGTGTTCGTGTCTCATGCATCATGCATTGTTGGAATAAAACACGCTCCTCATCCCTGACCTCTCCTGCGTTCTTAACCATGGCTTGTTTGTTTTTTTTTCCATCTTCTTTGTACCATATATACAGTTCCCCTTGTGTATTGCTGTTGTATGCTTAGTCTTTCCTCCGTTGGACATGGCGGTTTTCCATATGCTAACTCCAGGACTCTTATTTATCACCTTGTTTTCTGTTTTCTTGCTGCACACTTCTGATATGTAGCCTGCCATTGTTTGCTGTTTGAAGTCAACATGAAACGCAACTCATTTTGCTTCCATATTGAGACATATTTCCAAATTATGAAATCAGTGTTGGTGAAAGTTACTAATTGCATTTGCATTACTAATTGAAATTAATAAGCCTCAGGCTAAAGGAAGTGCCTCTGCCTCTCCACTTACTCCCAATTTCTCTCAAGAGGGGTGCAGGAAAGATGTCAGCGAATAAATGGGAAAACAAAGTAACTTGCGTTACTTATTTGAAAAAGTAACTCAGATATTTCATTGAAAATTAAAAAGTAACGCGTTACCTTACTAGTTACTTTAAAAAAGTAATCTGATTACGTACTTGTAATGCGTTACCCCATCACTGGATAAAATAATAATAATAATAATAATTTTAAAAAGAAAAGTAGATTTTAAAATATGTATTATTTGCCACAAAAACAATTTGGTGATAGCATTAAAACACTTACTTCTAGTTACGAACAAGTAAATAGTACATTACAAAGAATCACGTGCAATGTCTTGCATGGACTTTTATGCTGGGCCCTAAATGAATCAGTGACTCATTTTAGTGAATTGGTTTGTTCGGATGTAAATCGGGCAGTTCACAAAAGTAAAATGCATGATTTACATGAACCATGTACCGAACAGTTTGATTGATTGATTAAAATCAATCTACCTTCCCAATGCAAACAACTGCAAATACCTAAATATTTCGCTTCCTAAACTGCAAAAACTTCTACACAAGTCCTCAAGTGAATCAGTGACTCATTTTAGTGAATCAGTTCTATTAGGTGGTCCATGTTAATGAAGTAGTTCTCTAAAGTAAATTGCTTGATTTACATGAACCATGTTCCGAAGAAACTTCACTAAATGGAGTCTAACTTCCCAATGCAAACAACTGTGTTTAACTAAATATTTTGCTACCAAAAATTCAAAACATGGCATCAAATAAATCAGTGACTCCTTTTGGTGAATCGGTTCTTTCATGAAGTCCATGAGAATGAAGCAGTTCGCTAAAGTAAAATGCTTAATTTACATAACAAATCTGAATGGACCGATTCACTAAAATTAGTCCAAATTCCCAGTGAAAACTACTGGGCTTAACTAATTTTTTTGCTATCAAAAATTCCTCACATAACTTCTACACAGTGCCTCAAATGAAGTCATTTTAATGAGTGAATTCTTTCTTTCGGGCGCTAAGTAGTTTGACAAGTAAACTGCTTGCTTTACATGTTCAGAATACAAGTCTAAATTCCCAAAACAAACAAACGTGCTTAAAAAAAACAATGTTATGTCCCAACACAAACTATGTGCCTCAAATGAATCAGTGACTCATTTTAGTGAATCAGTTCTTTTGGATGGTTCATGTGAGTGAAGCGGTCCAGAAAAGTAAAATGCTTAATTTACATGAACCACCGTAATGAACTGTTTTATTAAAACTTTCCAGTGGAAACAATTGCGCTTAACTGAATATTTCAAAATATCATACATGACTTTTTACACAGTGCCTCAAATAAATCAGTGAATCATTTTAGTGAATCAGTTCACACGGACTGTTAGTATGAATGTCAGCTGCTTGCATTACATGAACAATCCAAATGAACTCATTCACTCAAATGAATCAACTTCCCAGTGCACTGATTGGAAATTGTTTAGTTGAATCAAGATGGCTCCTGAAGGTGATTAGAGGGTGGCCGATGAAAAGCATTTTGGTGAAAGATTATGATTACGTGTTAAAGTTCAGAGTGTCAGATTTCATTTCATGTTGACTTCCCATCTATGATAACAAGCACATGGTTTCATTTACTCTGTGGTTCAGTATGTAAAGTCTTTGTGGTAATCCAGGTCATTTTTAAGGTAATTTTATTTAAGA
>JAFVLL020026738.1:0-21531 GCA_021397915.2 Tor tambroides
AACTGTCAGATCAGCAGTCTTCCCCATGATTGTGTAGCCTAGTGAACCAAACTGAGAGACAATTTTGAAGGCTCAGGAAACCTTTGCAGGTGTTTGGAGTTGATTAGCTGATTGGCATGTCACCATGTTCTAATTTGTTGAGATAGTGAATTGGTGGGTTTTTGTTAAATGTGAGCCTAAATCATCACAATTAAAAGAACCAAAGACTTCTGTCTGTGTGCACTGAATTTATTTAATACACAAGTTTCACAATTTGAGTTGAATTACTGAAATAAATGAACTTTTCCATGACATTCTAATTTATTGAGATGCACCTGTAGAATACAACTAGCATAGCAATATCTGTACAAAGGTAGATTGCAATATTTACACATAAACCTGGTCACAGCAGTTAGACCATTTTCTGACCTTTCCTCTACTTCCATTTCAAACATCCATAAGGTGATATGAGCTACCCATGTTAGTAATAATAAAGATGCCAGACATTTTAAATCATTGATATTTTATTATGTTACTCCTCAGAGGGTCAGTCTGATAGCTGAGCCTGTCTCTTACCAGAATGAGAAGTGTTTTTCCCTAACATCTCTTCTCTCACGCATCTACCCACAGCGCACACCTTAATCTATCACAAACCGGTTAATATGCATATATGACCACACTGTGTGACAATTACACATGATTATTGTGATCCACTCACATGAACATCTAGTGGTTTTTTTTTATTTTTATTTTTTTATAAAAGTTACAGTTAGTGTGGCATGGAATCAGGGGAACTAGGAGAACAGGATTTGAGCAGGCAGGAACCAGTGTGCTCTGGACTCTCTCTCGGCAGATCAGCAAACACTAGTGACATTCACAACGACAACTGCAAAACAGCCACAAGTTACAGGCAATATCAGACAGTGGAAGTCACTTTTCAGATGTGTGAGAGATGCTGACATTTCTCCGTTTACCTGCTTCGATCAGAAGAACAGATCCCAAGCTCCTGGCCCTGTTTCTCCCCCCTAAGCATGGCCTCAATCTCCTCAAGACACTGAGACTCCAGGTATCTCATAGTCTCCTTTAGAGAGACTCCAGCATCCTGACACACACAAAAACACAGGGTTGTTAAAGGAATATTGCAGATTCAGCGCAAGTTAAGCCCAGTGAGAGCAGTTGTGGCATAATATTTGATGACTACGAAAGAAATTTACAATCGTTCCCCCTTTTAGCAAAAATATGGGTTACAGCCACTGATCTATAGATGGAGGTTAATATGGCCAATCCATTATTGTTAAAATACTCACTGATACAGACTCATTAATATAGACACAAGACATAATCAATATGCATGTTAACATGATTTAAGTGCGAAAAATCGCTTATTATAAAACCGTTAGTTCCAGTCCTCGCTTCTGATTGGTCAACAGCTGTGTTTTATTCATGATAAAGCACAGCTATGACCGCCTCACCCAACTGGTAAATATCCTCCCATGAAATAAGTTTTAAAAACAACCAACATTTTTTTTTAAATCTGAAAAAAAAAACCTTTCTGTCCAGCATTTTATTTTTAAACACACTAAAAAAAAAATGTTCTGTATACCAGTGGTTTTCAAACCTGTCCTGCAAGCACCCCTACCCTGCACATTTTGTATGTCTCCCTTGTCAGACACACCCAATTCAGGTCTTGCAATCTCTACTAATGAGCTGATGAGTTAATCAGGTGTGTCTGATAAGGGAGACATACAAAATGTGCAGGGCAGGGGTGCTTGTAGGACAGGTTTGAAAACCACTGCTGTATACCCTAGGCCAGGGGTGTTCTTGGTGATCGACTGTCATGAAAAGTTTAGCTCCAACTCTAATCAAACACACCTGAAGCAACTAATTAAGGTCTTCAGGATCGTGTGAAAATTAAAGGCAGGTGTGTTTGATTAGAGTTGGAGCTAAACTTTTCAGGACAGTTAATCACCAGGAACAGAGTTAGGCACCCCGGCCATAGGCCTTGGGTCCGTTCTTCATACGTCACTAACTCAGTTAGCTGGATTTGATTGTTGCCGATTTTGCTTGATCTTGGATCATTTGGTTCTTCCAAGCTCATCCTAGACTTGCTGTCATAGCAACAGGTCCGTAAGCTTAAACCTGCTTGGGAGCAGGCTTATTTCATGTAAACAGGATTAGATTGCATCTTTTTAAGCAGAATTGATACTTAATATCTGCCCCAGCCACCGCTACTTTATTACAAGAGTACCCTACTGGTCCAGGGACAATAATTTAAAATAATAATAATTTAAAAATCAATTTGAAAATAATATAATAATGCTGTGTAGTCTGTAATACTATAGACACAGCCAGTTTTACTCATTGAAAGATTTATTAGTGATGAAATAATTGATAACTGTATTGGAGTCTTACACACATGCTCTGCAGTTAATCTGAGTCGTTATATTAATTTGAGTGATGACAGATATTATGGGAGTGGCTTGATGGAGCGCAGGAGATGCAGATAACGTGATCTTGACCCTTAAGAAACTTTAATTAATGCTGTCACGTAGCAAATCTGTTTCAAAGATAAAATTAAATGAATTGCTAATTACAACATTGAAGTAAAAATGTATAGCCTGTACAAATACTAGAAATCGTGAATATAAATAATTGGGAATCATGTAAAAAAAATTACAAATACATTAAAAACAGCGCACATTTCATTTATCTATTATAACATTTATGTAGTTTTGTTCGCTTGGCTGTTTCCTTATAAGTAAAGTTTTTTGTCAGGTGTCTTTAATTATATGATGTTATTACGTTACTGTCTTGCCGTCAGCCAGTCGCTGCGCTGCTGATCGTGGTTTCGAGTATCGATACATCTGCCCTTTTAAACCAACCCATGAACGCGCAATTATCTCCGATAACTCAATCCAGCCATACTAATCATCAACAACAGGTGCGCTCGAAGAACCGAATTAGCCAGATCCTGATTAGTGCGATGATATCATCTTGGATGTGTCATTTGATCTCGGATGTAATAAACGACGTACGAAGAACGGACCCCTGGACTACAAAACCAGTCTTAAGTCGCACTGGTATGTTTGTAGCAATAGCCAACAATACATCGTATGGGTCAAAATGATCAATTTTTCTTTTATGCCAAAAATCATTAGGGTATTATTATTTTTTTTTTTTATTTTTTTTTTTTTTGGTTTTTTTTTTTTTTTTATTGCAATAATAAAGAATACAGTATACTAGAAAACAAACATAAAAAAACAGTGTGTACAAAATGAACAAAATACCTTTCAATATGGATTAATAGATAGCAGAAAAATAAATGTAAGTTCTTTAAGTTTGGCAGAAAAAAGAGGAAAAAAAATAGAGATAGAGGACATACGAATAAAGATACAAATATATTAAGGGACAATCTTAAATTTAGCACAAATTCTAGAAGTTTTTAAAGCTTTCTTGTTAACAGACATTGATATTGTATTTAAATACAATTTCAGTTCTTGTTTGAAGATGTTAAAGTGGGGTTTACATTTAGTATATTTACATTTATGGACATAAAACTTTCCAATAAATAACAAAAGGTTTATACAAAAACTTGCATTAAATAAATTCTTATCTTTAACATAAAACCCAAAAAGAATGTGTTTATAGCACAAAGAGAAATCATAAAAAATATTTTGGACAATCAGAGCATTAAGATTATTCCAAAAAGATTGAACAAAAGGACACTCCCAAAACAAATGAGCTACAGTTTCAGAAGAAAATTCACAGAAAGAACAAGATATATCAATGTCACTTTTAAATTTCTGTAAAAACTGCTTGACAGGATAAAACCTGTGAATTATTTTATAAGATATTTCTTTAACTTTATTTGTTAAGAAAAATTTCTGAGGAAGTGACCAAACATATGCCCACTTAATATCATCAAAAAGGTTGTTCCAATAAGAAATGGAGGAAGAAATAGAAGTAACAAGGTCCAAAAATAAAGACCTAATTTTGTGATTGGATTTTTTAACAGAGAAACAAACAGAACCAACCACAGTGGATTCAGGAGTGGGAGGACAAACAGAAATCAATGAGCCACTGTTATTATTTCTAAAGAGCATACAAATTTCCAAAGAGATGGCCTTTAAAACTGTATTAAATTCTTTTCTAGAAACAGGAAAATGAAATCTTAAAATAAAATCAGAATAATTAAACATCATTAGGGTATTAAGTGAAGATCATGTACTATGAAGATATTTTGTAAATTTCCTACCACAAATATATCAAAACTTATTTTTTTTGATTAGTAATATGCATTGCTAAGGACTTCATGTGGACAACTTTAAAGGCGATTTTCTCAATATTTTTGTTTTTTTTTTTTTTTTTTTTTTTTTTTTTTTTTTTTTTGCACCCTCAGATTCCAGATTTTCAAATAGTTGTATCTCGGTCCTATCCTAACAAACCATACATCAATGGAAAGCTTATTTATTCAGTTTTCAGATGATAAATATAGTCTAGTTTTGACTGGTTTTGTGGTTCATGGAAAAAAAAAAAAAATTAAAAATATAAACAAACACCTTGTCGCCCCCTATTGGCGTTTAGATGTAATCTGTAGATTGGGTCAATGAACGTCTCAGTGAGTGATTCTTTTACTGATTCAAATGAGTCGAGTCACTGAGATGATTCACCACTGCTCCAAACGCTACCTCGGTGGGCGGATCGAAGCACAATTTGTCCCATCATCACGTTGCGTACATGGCGTAGGATGTGACCGCGCCACACCCAGCTGAGCCTGAACTGCAGTTCGCAGGGACTCGCTTGTGTAATAGTTGGGGGCAACCAGTGGCACGGAGCTCATGCTGCTGCTCCACTGCTGTGGCTCCCCTCATGGCCCAATAACAGCAGAAGACGGGCGGCGCATGAGCGAGAGCTTTCTACGCGTTCGTACGATTAACGAACAATACGTGTATTTACAACTCTTGTTCTGTGACCAAAGTCAACACTGAGACATTGTAATGTCCTATCAGCCTGTTTAAAATGGGCTTGTTTTTATATATCGCTGGATCTGTCAACCCCACCGATGCCACTGTCTATGAGGTGAGAAAAGTCTTGTTCAAATGTGTCCTGCCGGTTGTTTTTGCCAAACTTTATTTATACTGTTGGGCTTTGCTTTGAATGCACGCTGCAGGCTCTGCCACTTGTTGACTCGGCGATTGAACATTTTGCATCTTTTATCCACAGTTTGTAGCGCATGTTAACTGGTTAAGTTCTTAACAGCGTTCAACTTTAGTTTTATTTCTTTTGCAATCTGATACATCTGTTTGTTACAAGTCTTGCGTGCTAACCAATAGTCTTGCGTCAGGTCACGGAAGTGTGGGACTGTGTCTCAAATCGTAGTTGGTTGCTTACTTGACAGCATTTTTGGACGTAACATGATGGCCAAAATGCTGCCTAGATAGACACGTACCTGGGTTTTGAAACATGGCCTAAGAGTAGGTCTGGGCCAAATTCAGTAAATAAAAGTCTAGTGTTAGCAGTTGATAACAATTAAACTGTCACATATTTCAAGATTAAATGTGCTAAATTTAAATTAGAATAAACTATCAATAGTTTATGTTGTGAATATGAATCAGTGTGACTGAGTGCAAAATAACAATATAGGTTCAATGTAACTGTTGATTCAACAGCTGAAGCAGTCATTAATCTACAAACGTAAACAGGCTACATCTGTCACAAGTATGATGTGTTTCTCCTTTACAAAGGTCTATGGATTTTGTTATCACTGGTGAAGACAGTGCTAATCTCTGTCTGTAGTTCAAAGAAGTGAATTCATCAATAAAATGTGCTGAGTGATTTATTTTCCTCCTGATTGGCGATCAGAGTTAATACAACGTAGGTTTTTATCTGTGCTTTGTTACAGCAAACTTAAGTTTGTGCCATACTCAGTTTTATTCAAATATATGCAAATATATATTTTGATAGTAGCAAGGTGTCTAGAGCATTTTCTATTCCATTTAGTACAAATAGATCTCCTTCATATTAAAGTAATTTTTTTTTCTGCATGCTGTGATGTAATTCACATAATAGAGCAGGATAAACAGAATATTAATACAGTAGGCCTTATAGTTTGCATAGTTAAACAATTATGTAGACTGTGTTGTGTATAGAGATACTGGTGTTTTTAAAAAAAAATTATTTGTCGTCTACTGGTTCTGAGGTCCAATTTGTAATTTAATTTAATTTATTGAATGTAATTGAAGTTTAAAAAGAAACATACAATGTTAGGACACTTAGTAAAAGCGAAGAGTCGTTCCTAAAGGGGATGAGCAGGCCTGTATCGGTTTGAAGTTCCTATAGGTAGAGGTTGCTGGGGTCAGTGATCCATTTTTTTCTTTCAAGTTTTGTCAAGTGTTTTTTTTTTTATTTTTTTTTTTAATTTGTCTTTTTACACAGGTATCACTTTAGAGTTTGAGTTAGCTGTCAGTCTTGGGGTTTTCTCAGTGCATACAGTTAATCCAAAGTCAAGAAAAAGTGATTGGATGGCATGTGTCTGTGTGTGTTGCAAGAGAGAACAATATACCAAAAAAAAAACTTCTTTATAATTAAAGATGCTTCCAAACTGGTTTATAAAGTGGTGTAACAAAATTGGCTTTTGCAAAAAGTGGTGGGTGCATATAAAATGGCTTTTTTACTATATAGGAATAGTCAGCATATAGAATTGCTGTAGTTATGCTACGCAGTTCCTTGAAACTTAATAGGCTATTGACGTTTAATCATATTGAAACGTGGTACTATAAAAACATGGCACAAAACCTGTAACTCACAAGATAATGATAATACTGAAGTAGGTTAACTACAGACTGTCTGTAGTTCCTTCAGACGACCACATAACCTGAAGATAAACCTCACTCCTCAGTTGCAAGTTAAACAGAATGTTGCTGAGGAGTGTATTGTGTAATAGCCTGTGCTTTTGTTCCTCCTCCAAACCTCTTGTTTACCCAAAAGACTCTTGAGTTTTAGCTGACTCAGTGTTAGTATTCATATCTTGCGTTATTTATTGAGATATTTGACATTGCTGAAGAGAATGAAAGCTGGGATTAATATTACACACTGGTGGCCAAGTTAATCAACTGCTGTTAGGTGGCTATAGCCAGTTCAGATACAGGATTATCTTATCATATATCATATGCTGTCAATGATACTCCACTTCTCACTAAGACTGTGGAAAACTAGTCAAGTATCGTTATTAGACAGGTCAACATTATCTGCTGCTTTCAGCAGCTTCTCATTATAACCTATTAAACTTGAATTAGTTTCTAATATAATGTTTTCTGGCACCGAAACCGGATATGGACAGAGTGTCCACAGCTGCAAAGAATTAGTTCAATTTGCCAAGGTCTACATGCGTCTCTCAAATGTTACTCGCATGTTTTCGGAAACTTTAAAAAAAAAAAAAAACGTAAAAATAATACATAAAAACGAAATGCCACTTATTTGAAAGAAGGCACATTTTCAGGC
The DNA here is from genome assembly GCA_021397915.2 of Tor tambroides. NCBI lineage: Eukaryota > Metazoa > Chordata > Actinopteri > Cypriniformes > Cyprinidae > Tor > Tor tambroides. The sequence goes on from JAFVLL020026738.1 coordinate 7,480, forward strand.
AAAACCATGAAAAAAAAGTACAACAAAGTAGGTGTACTACCTGGATGACAAACTGTGTTCATATGGTAATGTGATGATCTCCACTCTTAAAATAAAGGTTCCTTATTGGGATTCATGGTTCCATAAAGAACCTGTAACATCAATGGACCCTTTCCATTGCACAAAAGGTTCTTTATAGTGGAAAAAGGTTCTTTTAATTAATAATTCACACTAAGAAAAAAAAAAGTACTTATTCTCCGAATAATTTTTTTTGAATTCAAATGGAGAATCCAAAATGGTTCTTCTGTGGCATCACTGCGAAAACCCCCTTTTGGAAGCTTGATTTTCAAGAGTGTGTCTGTGTTGTTACTCTGCTAGGACACTTGTGTGAACTTGAGACTTCATACGTTGACTTAAAATGACCTTGACACCATTTGGTTGAGAGTAATTGCAAAAATGGGTCAGAAAAGGAGAATTGGTTCTGAGAAAAGGTCTTGCTTCATTTATTTGCAGATTCCACATGGCTTGATATTTAGTGTTCAGTGGAATGTGATTCATTGTGTTTGGCTTAAGTGTCCAAATATTTTTTGGGTCACTGTGTGCATAATAATATCCAGAGGCAGTATGTCCAGTCTCATGTTGTAGAGTCAGCATTGGTTAATTGTGGATATTTGTGGTTAGTGATAAATGACACACTCAAAGTGCCATGACGGTCCTCGAAAAGAATGTTCTCAAGGACATGGGGCTACACTTGACCTGCTCAGCAGAATGGAGACATTTCTGGAATTCTGTGTCTTCTTTGGTCTTGAATCTGGACTTCTATGGCTATGGTTTATGGTGGAGAGCTTAGTAATGGCTGCGTTGTGTAAACTGTGTGGTAAAAACTGGCAGCTGTGGTTGCTAGAAAGTCCGTCTTAAAACAATATTTTGGCAATGTTTTGAGCATTATGGGAAGACATTTTGGTGCCTGTATATTTTATAGTTCATTTAACAACTTAAATGAACTACTTAAATCTACTACTTTTGATGTGCTGACTATACTGATGCATCATTATAAGATGTAAAATAGATGGTCACGCTGATTTAAAGTTTATCAAATTTGTGCTTTCCATAAACAGTGTGAACTGACATATTCATTAACCAGTGTTTCCCACACAGAGGCAAATCAACATTACTAATTTAACACATATGTAACAAAATACCCTAATTTGCATTTAAAAAATAAAAATGAACTATATTTACATAATTTTTAATGTCTTGTTAAATATATTCTGATTTTATATATGAATAGTTTCACCACACCATAAATTCTGTGGAATTTAACTGCCAAAAATCATATTTACAATCTTTTTTTTAAAATCTATTTTTCAATTTAAAAAAAAAAAAAAAAAAAAAAAAAAAAATAAAAAAAATATATATATATATATATATATATATATATATATATATATATAATATAAAATTTTCATTATATATTTTAATATATTCAATTAATAACAGGTTTTACTATAGGGATGTGCTTGCCTTGCATTATGATTATTGTACATTAAACTCAAGTGTTGCTTTAATCAGCGTTAGCCAATATTGTCATATTTATTAAAATCAGCTAAATCAATAAGCATTGCAGGACCAGGAAGTACAAAGTCAGTAGCCTATTATAAACATAATTCCTTAAATGTTAGTCAAGCAAGTATTGTGCAAGGTATTGTTGTTTGTTACCACAGCAACAGCTTTTGTGTGTCCAGGTTTCAATGCAATTCTTGTGTATGAGCAACAGTACCTCTCACAAAACTGGCAAAATCGCAAGAAAAGCTTAATTGGCAACTGTACATTATTTAACTGTATAATTTTCTATTTGTTAGCATATTGACATAGCAAGATTATCATATATTGTCCTTCATAACTAGTATAAGCTTGTTTAATTTGCCTGAGTAATGTATTATTATTATTTTTTATTTATTTTTTTTTTAAATGTAACATGAATGATTTTTAACGTAGCCTTTGTTTTAAAAAAAAAAAAAAAAAAAAAAAAAAAAAAAAAAAAAATTGTATTAAATTTTATTTGTTTTAGTTTAGTTATTTTAGTACATAAACTAAATGAAAATGAGAAATGTTGCCTTGGAACCTAGATGAAATAAGTTTAAGTTTTGTATATTTTATTATATTGTTTCTGTTAACTTTTATTTCAAGTAACGCAAATGTTTTTGTTTCTTAGTCCATCCTTATTATTTATTGTATAGCAGCCCTTTACATTTATTTTCCTTACATTTATGGGCAGACTAAACAGCAAAAGAAGTGAAGTATGTTACAGGATTTTACTTTTTAGAGACAGGATAAAACAGTGTACTGGGCGATGTCTTTTTTTTGTTACCTCTTCATGTTATTTTGAGCTGTCTACTCCCATACTGAGGGAGCATCTCATTATAATGCAGCCCTCCTTACACTCCTCTGCTGCCTGTAATTTTCCGTAGGCCAATCCCTGGCCCTTGAGTGAAGTGTGTGTGTGTGTGCGCGTGCACCCCTGTTCCTCTCCTGTGTATCATGACTGTTGTGCTGAAAGGACTTTCACAAGGCTGCTGAAGGACTGTGGAGTATCATGTCTATACCGCTGGAGGAGACAAGAATGGTAGAGAACTGGATCACCTAACTTTTCTTATTTAATCATTAACTGATTCATGAAATGAAACAAACATGCCTTTTGAAGGTTTCTGCTTGTTTTGCTCTGATCTAGCTGTAGTCTTTATATTCTTGATGGCAACTGGGTGTGCTTAATGTGTAACTGGATTTACTTTAGAAAGAGAGAGAATGGTTAGGTAATTGTTAGATTTTGCTGTGTACAACGTTGACAATGTGACTCTATCAAATATGAAATACTCAGACAGCTTTTGTTCTTTTATGTTTGGATTTGACATGAAAAGTCTTTTTGGATTTTGAAGCCGGTGCTTTGTTCACCGACGTAATGCTTTTATCCCTAGATCTAACAAGGTTGTTTCAGGCTGTAAACATCATGCGTTGCAAAGATATGTAAAATGTTTTTTATATTGAATAATATATTTAAAACCCTTTTTAGAAAATGTATTTAAGTTGCAAGGAAAATATGTTTTGAAATTGAAGAATGGTATAAAAATGTTCTGTTTCATGTAATTTTTGTTAATTTCTGGAAATTCATATTTGCCACTGCCCCACTTTTCTGGTAAAATGTTTGTTTTTATTCAGGGTTTTACCTGACAAATTTGTTGCTTTATTTCACACAGATATAAACACAGATTGCACCATAGCATTGTGTTTTAGAGTGAATAGCTTATGACTAGTTTAAGGAATAGTTAACCCAAAAATGAAAATTTGCTGATAATTTACTGTCCCTCAGGGCATCCAAGATGTTTAAAAAGTTTCTTCATTGCAACAGATTTGGAGAAATTTAGCTTTACATCACTTTCTCACCAATGGATCCTCTACAGTGAGAAAAAAATATTATAGAGAACTTGTATCTTAGTTTGAAGTTAAAAATGTCTCAGCTTTTCACTTCTCAAGATGTTAATTGGTGGACTGGAGTCGAGAGGATTACTTGTGGATTACTGGGATGCTTTTATCAGCTGTTTTTTTGACTCAATCTGACGGCACCCATTCACTGCAGAGGATCCAACGATGAGTAAGTCATATAATGCTAAATTTCTTTAAATCTGTTCCCATGAAGAAACAAATTCATCTCCATCTTGAATGACCTGATGGTGAGCACATTTTCAACAAATATTCATTTCAGGGTGAACTGTTCCTTTACGATTCGCTGTTCTAGAGATAAATGTTTTGTGGATTAACCATTTATCTTGTATCCTGTTGTTGTTTTTTTTGTTGTTTTTTTGTTTTTTTTCCCCAGCAGGTTCTTCATTGTGAGGGTGTGAATAATAAAAGCTACGTGTGTGAGACGGGACACTGTTGTGGAGAGTCCCAGTGCTGCAGCTACTACTATGAACTCTGGTGTAAGTACATCATTGTGTTTGTTATAAGATTACAATGTTTGATAAGAATTGATGAAGTCTCGGTCACATTTACCCTAGAATGGCAAAGAAGGAACTGCTTGATACAGGAATACTGATGAAATTGAACTTCCAAAAATTCAATCCACTTGAATCAGATGTGACATTTCTTCACATCAGGTGAATTTCCTGATTGTGCTGAATGAATAAATGAGACCAAGCCTTAAGAGGCTCAGAAGAACTAAACAAAATATATGCCGAAATGAGGAGAAAAGCTTAAGATGCTTGACCTTCTGCAAAGTGTGGAGTAAAAATGACGAGACTCACTAATCCTTACGCAGAGGGTGTGACCATTTGCGAATTAGCTTTGGTTTTAGTCTAAGAGGAATTAGTCAGGTTTTAAGGAACAGTATAGAGTACAAAGACAAATATAAAATATTTTGCTGGTTTGTGTGTGGTATTATTTCTTTGTGGTTTATTTTTCTTTAGGGTTCTGGCTGGTGTGGGCCATCATCTTCATCCTGAGCTGCTGCTGCGTTTGTCATCATCGTCGCACCAAGCACAGACTGCAACAACAACAACGACAGCATGAGATCAACCTCATTGCCTACAGAGAGGTTCACAACTACACCTCACTGCCCTTCTACTACAGTAATGTCGTCCTTCTTATTTAAAGTTTTTTTTTTTTTTTTTTTTTTTTTTTTGCTACATTTATTTAGCATTTCTTCATTCTTCAACCCTGGAAAATAATAATCAAATAAAACTGACTTGAAGTCATTTCGAAGTAATTAGCAAATAGTCAGTATGCTTTTTTTATATATGTATACTATGTGGAAGAAATATTTCATTTGCTAGATTGTTGATTTTATGAGTGCTGTCAGTAAAAACATTTAATCTAGTTAATTACATAATGTGACTTTAAATTAATCACATACATTCTATGTCAGTATATCTCAGTATATTTTCTTAGTATGTGTTTAGATTGAGAGTGAAAGATTTATTTGATGGGCTTGACCTGGTTTTGCTGAAAGATGAGACGAATCATATACACCTACACCTACTCTGCACCTGCTGCCTTTTGTTTGTTTACCCTCAGTGAGAGCACGTGTGAAACACAGTCTTATCAAACATTTAGTTTGAGTTTTTTTTTTTTTTTATGCCATGGGATGGCAAGGTTTGATCAAAGTCCTTATTTAAGACATGCCGGCTCACATGTCGAGCATCTTGAAAATGTCCCCTGGCAGTTATTTTCTGTGTAGGCAATGAGGATGCAAATACAGCTGCTGTCTTCTTCCAATCTTTAACCCTTGTTTGTCAAGATTATATTAATATTAAGTTAATGTATAATAGTAAAAATAGTATTATAGTCAATAGTCCTTTTACAGCATTAAGCAGACTGAAATCAAACCTTAAGGACTGTGTGGGCAATTAATTGCATGATTAATATTATGAGTAATATCAGTATTCATGTTCTCAGTGAAAATTCTTGCCATTCATGGACTGGCTGTGATCAAAACAAAGGCAAACAACACAAGCGCACAAAATATTGAATAAAATTGAATGAATAAATATAGACACATTTCAGTCAGTCAGAGTACACTGTTCTGTACAGAGGTAGTGTTAATCTAATGTGTGTTGTGAGCATGTCACATGATAACTACTTCAGTTGTTATTGAGTTATTTTTCTTTATCATTTCATGGCTTATTATTTTATCTTGACGTAGAGTCATAACAATGCTTGCTTACAATAGTTTTCATTACCTGAAACTGAAGTGTACACAATGAACCTAGCAGAACATACATTACCTGCCCTATAGAAGAGCTATATAGAGCTTTACTGGGTTTGATTACATCGGCTGTTAATTAACTGCATTTTCTTGGTTTCATGTCTTTTTTTAATTTATTTTATTTTGGGTGGGTCTGAGAATGGTAGACCTCCTGATCGGAGACCGTTGTAGCTTTTTACTGTACTGTACTAATCTGTGACCCCCTAGACCACAGTGAATCTCAGTCGGACCATAAGCCGTGTGATGTTATAAGATGGATTTTGGTCTGGTGGTTTGCACTGTTGCATTATCAAAGCCTTGTTATTAAGTGGGTTTATAATGTTATTATAAATATAGCATTTCTTCTGAATGAAACCGAAGGAATGAAACTGGAGTGACCCATATTTTCTTAAATATAAATCCTTATTAAATTATATTGATCAGTCTTCAGACAGATTTAAAAAATACAAAAATGTTACATAGTTTGTGTTTCATAATTATTGCTACAGCCACCTGACCTCGCAGTCATGATGAAATTTTCATTTAATTTTGGTCATTTATGTTAATGTTTAACCAGAGAGACACCAGATATGTTTAATGTAACAAATGTCCTGGTCTCCCCTAATACTTGATTTAAAGCTATTAGCACAACACTGAACATTCTGTAATAAAGTGCAATCTGTTTTCATTAGCCATGGATCAAGGACAGCTCACAAAATCTACATTTTATAGATTGATAGAACTGATAAACTTGGTATTTTGGGTTTTGTGTATTAACAGTCTGTTAAAAAATAGTGTATATTAAAAAAAAAAGGCCTATACCTTGTCTTGTTAAAGTGATATTTCACTTAAAAAGGAAATCTGAATGGTCAAAAACAGTTGAAAACGCTTCAAAATATTGTCTTCTGCATAAGGAAGAAAGCGTTGAAGCCCAAGTCGAAATTGACATCAAATGTTGAAATTATGAAATGCTAAGTCAAAACTGACATAAAAAGTTGAAGTACAGAAAGTAGAAATGAACAAAAAGTCAAAACTATGTCATGCCAAATTATGGCATTTAAAAAGTTAAACTTATGATATTAAAAATTATAATCGTGACATGGAAATTCAAAAGTATGACTGTCAAAACTGACACTGTCATGATTGAGATACTAAGTCAAAATAGACATACTAAGTCCTTAGATTAAATCAAGATTATTATAGAATGTATAATAAAGTTCTAAATTCAAATTATAATAATTATCCAAAGTCAAAACTATGATATACTGTGATAATTATGACAAATATATATTGAAAGTCAATTGACAGACTTATTTTTTCTTGTCATAATAATGACTTTATGAATTTAATTACATCAGCAATTTGACTTGTCATAAATTACATTTTATGTCATAATTGAGAAAGAAATTCTAAATTGAAAGTCATAATTGACAAGAAGTCATAATTTTGACTTATATCTCATAAATGTCATTTATGTCGTCATTTTGATTTTTTTTTTTTTCTTTTTCTTTTTTTTTTTCTTATTGTGACAGAAGTAGGCTTCCATATGAAAGTCATACAGGTTTGGAACAACATGAGAGTGTCCATATAAATGGTTACAAGTGTAGCTCTTCAACCAAAACAAAGTCTGAATTTTGAATGCTTCAGATTCTCCCTGCTGTTCTCAGACATTTTCTCACCATTCTTTCTCTTTCAGGATTCCTACCCAACTATCTCCTTCCAGAGTACGATGAGGCAGTGCATCGGCCCGCTACACCCCCTCCTCCATATAGTGCCTTAAACGCCGGCCCTCCGACCTACACCAGCCCTTTAACCACTGACCAGCAGGATGCACACTGCACACCTGGACAGACCACTCCAGTGCCCCCTGCATCTGACACGCTTTGTTCCAGACCCAGTCTAGGGGAGATCCACACCTCTAACGGGTACCACCAGAAAGAAGACGGCAAGGGCGAGATGGAGTTAGAGCGGGGCAGATCCGCACAGAGCGCTCAGCAGCCTCCCAGCATGGAGAAGCAGAACGAGTGCAGGAAGGAGCCGCTCAGGAATGTGGCGATACCTGGCGAGAAAGAGAGGATTCTGGGAAGACACCGCAGATTCACGGGGGATTCTGGGATTGAGGTGTGTGTTTGTGGACGAGGCTTGGAGAGCCATGAACCAAAAGAATTCGAGGGGCTTTTGAGCGAGGAGGACCAGGAGGATTTCTGCGAGGAATGTGGCCTTCGTTCCTACGGAGAGGAAAATCAGGGACTTCTGTCCCTAGAAAACAGGGTGGAGCGTGGAGCATCGCCAATGTCCCAATCTCAACCTCATCCGGTCTGCCTCTATTTGCATACTATTAATGAATAAGAGGGTCCACAACATAGTAACACAGAATCATAAAGCTAAATGCATGATATTACTGGGAAAAAAAAAAAGTGAGAGGAGGACAGGCATACAGGGAAGCTGCAGTATGCAGTGCAGGAGCAAGCAAAGACTCTGAGTAATTGCACAATATATACATTTGTTTATAAGTATGTTATGGAAACAACTGGATGTTCTCTGCATCGTTGTTTAATGTACAGAGCATCTTTTTATGCGGTTAAAAAGCTCAAAAGTGCACAGGGATGGGCTCTACTTGCTCCACTACACGATACATGTGGTGCTGTAATGGTGCGTTCAGGTATTCCTGGGAGATTAGTATTTATGAGTTGTCGTCATAATTATAACATCAGATGTGATCAGATCACTGTGGTGGGAGAAAGATGGTGTGGCAACTTTTCTACACACACACACACACACACAAAAAAAAAAAAATTCCACAAAATGATGAATAATGACTGCACTGCACAAAATATTTTTATTTAATGTATAAAGGTGCTGTAAATTGAATCATAGTCTGTCGTAATTGTACAATACTTTTGTACATGCAACATAGCTAGTTTTATTGTAAATGAAAAAGAAAACAAATTTCACCAAATTTACCGTCAATTCATCCGGAACTCAGAAATTTCGTATGGAATATCCATAGTTTCCTACTTCGTAATTCCGACTTTGTGGTGGCAATCGTTTGCGTTCAACTTGTAAATACGATCTTTCTGACATGCACAATAAGACATCCTCCAGGTGCGACCACGTTTACTCTGAATTCAAATGAATTTCAATCCATGTGAACAGGAGTTTCGCAGATTCATGTTCAAGTTGGTAATGTGAATTTGTTGCATTCACTGACAGAAAGCCACTCGGTTTGAAATTGACTTCTGTGTGAGCATTGCTACACTGAGGGTGGACCATTTTTACCTTCGAAATCTCGCTGAAATTGTACTAATGTGACCAGACTTTAACTGTGCAGTCTTAGGACTGAGGTTCTAAATACGTAAACACTAGTGTGCTGAACTCTCAGTGTCTCAGGACACAGGTCAAAGAGCAATCTAAAAACTGACTGAACACCAAAAAAGACTATGTGCTTTTAATATCAATGTTGACTTTCCCTGTGATGGGACAAATGGTGTGTATTAAGTTTTTCTTAATACGTGTGTATTTTCACGTTCTTCTGAATGAATCATATTCATGATTATTCATTTCAAATACAAAGTATTTACATACTGTCTTAATTCACATTTTGCCTGTTTATATTGTCTTTTTGGCTGCTGTATGCTCTGATGAATTATTCATGTGTGTTTGGTGTTCAGAACAAGTTTGATTCATAAATCTGAGTTTTATAGCCAAAGTAGGATATATAATGACATGGGGCAGATGTTAGAATTGGGCTTGGAGCTTATAAATGCTGCTTTATTACTGCTAATCATCAGTTTTTGATAGCAAGCAAACACTACATAATGTATATTCCTTTGAAAAGCCTTGCCAAAGGGAGGTGTCTTTAGTACACAAGCATTTACTGTGTAAAATCAGTTCTTCTAGGTGCTTAGTCATTGATATAAGCTACCAAGTAAAAAAAACATATTCAAGTGAACTCCAAAGACAGAAACATTTTGATGTTTTATAATGATAATATACATAAATCTACGTGTAAAGCATATCTTGTTGAACTTCATGTTAAATGACACATGGTACGGATTTGATTAAGCTGTATGGCAGAGATGGGCACTCGAGTTAGTGACTCGGACTCGAGTCGCATTTTTATAGACTTCAGACTTGACTCAGACTCGACCTGAAATGACTCCAGACTTGACTCGACTCGAGGAAAAGGACTCGTGAATATTTTAAAAGCAACTCGAGTCTTTTATCCTTAAATACTTATATAACTGATTTTCAAAAAGCGAAGCGGACCGCATCCGGACCGCGAGCCGTAACAGCAGCACCATTTTAAAGTGAGCAGCGCTTAAAAACAGCGGAGCGGATCACATAACAAGCGCTCAGGGTCGTTTATGGCAAATATCTTTAAGCGCTATATCCTCTAGTATTTTTATCTAAAGCCAAATGCGCTTAATTCAAGCCCTTCCAGGTCCGTGCGCTTTCTCTCTCTCTCCAGATGCGCGCCGGCGCCAAGTTTAAGAGCTGCGGATGTCGCGGTTATTTTAACAACAACAGAAACAATGCTGCAAATCTAGTTATTTTTCTTACTATTTATTTCTCAATAACCTATGACTCTTACTGTTCAACCCAGATGTTTCTGATCTACATTTAGCATTAATAATCTGTAAGCTAAGAGCATTTCAAAAGAATCATGTAATTAATTGGGAAAATTGTTGTTAGATGGCTAGGACAGAACTTAAACTTTGAAACTGCTGGTTATCTTTGTTTTCTGCTCAAGATGAGAAAGTTTTGATTATTATAGACATTTTTAGTAGATTACGCTTATAATATATTTAAATTAGTTTAGATTTCAGGAGGAAAACCCTAAACACACTCTAAAAAAACACTGGGTTAAAAACAACCCAATTTGGGTTGTTTTTAACCCAAGGGCTGGGTATATATAGGACAGAACACATTTGGAGTTAATTTTACCCAGCAAATTGGGTTATTTATTTAACCCATCATAATGGGTTGATTTAACCCAGCTAATGGGTTAATTATTTTTTATTATAATATAGCTTATTTTTACTTTATACATGAAATAATGATTACAGATTGACATAAATCCTACAAACTTTTGTAGATACTCCACACAACCACTGGTTTGCCTGATAACCCTGCTGAAAAAAAACAGCATATGCTGGTTAGGTATGTTTTGAAGCTGGGATGCTGGTTTATGCTGGTCCTTTGCTGGTTTATGCTGGTCTTTTGCTGGTTTATGCTTGTCCTTTGTTGGTTTATACTGGTATTTTGCTGGTTTATGCTGGTCCTTTCATGTGCTGGTCCTAAGCTGGTCCGACCATCTTAAGACCAGCAAAGGACCAGCATAAACCAGCAAAATATGGTTTTGTAATATCAGTGTCACATATTTCCTTATGTGTCATGGTAGATATGACTCTTATTATAGAATTTGATTACAGAAAAACTGTTTTGAACATGGGAATGGATTAAAACAAGTAACAGGCTGGATGTACATTAACCTTACATATTAATACCTCTTTTTAAAAAAAAAAAAAAAAAAAGAAGCAGATCATAGATCATATATTTTGTCTATAGCCTATAAAACAGCTCTGTAAATGGGAAGATTTCAATACATGAGGATTATGAATGGGATTTTTTTAGCGAGCCATTAAATGACTTGAGACTCAACTCGGACTCGTGACCAAAGACTCGAGACTTGACTCGGACTCCAGGTTAAAGACTTCAGACTTGACTCGGACTCCAGGTTAAAGACTTCAGACTTGACTCGGACTCCAAGGTAAAGACTCGTGAACATCTCTGCTGTATGGTGGTAACATGATTTTTCAAGTGCCTTTTATATCATTTTTGCACTGTTACAACCACTCTTTCACATGCCAGTTGTCAAGTATCATCTTGAACATTAGCCTCATAGAATATAGTTTTATACAAAAGCTCTTCATGAAAGCTCAAAAGCTGTGCCTTGGTTTTATATTCACATGCAAACTAATGAGCCATGTATGTAATTATAAAATGATTTATTTTTGTATTTCTGCACCAAAGTAACTTCAGTTTCAAGTTCCTCCATGACCACTGAAGCGCTCTTTCAAAGCTCTCCATGTTAACAAATTAATTTCACTGCCCTAATGAATGTTATTCGTCTCTGTGATGACAATCTATTATTATTATTAGAGCTAGCTTGGAGAGAGATACCTAATCAATCTCTTTCTCTGATATATTAACTCACACAAGACTTAAAATATGATGATGTAAAGCCTGCAGCTGCTTTGTCTAACAATCTATGTAATCAAATGAGTTCTGGCGCAGTTCATATTTTTATCTGTTTATCTTGTGTTATGCAAAAACTAATCGTGACACTGTACATTAAATCAAATCAAAACAACATGTGTAAGTGTTTTCTTTTGTTACGTGTTTTTTTTAAAGCGGTAAGGATTCTGATTCATTTCAGTGACTCGAATCTTTGAATCAGTTCACTAACAAGATCCGTTCAATGGCCCTTTTGAAAAGTGCAGTGTGAACTGGTTTAAAGATTCCAGTGCGTTAGTGAGTCCAAAAAATAAATATAAAATAAAAATAACGATAATACAGGTTAATAAGACTTAAATCTAAACATCTCATATTCTTTATTAAATTGCTTGTCTAAGAAACAAAAAGACATTTTGACAGCATTTTTGTTTATTTAAATCACTGTTTGTACACTTAGCCTACAATAATAATTAATAATCATCGGCACTTCTCGTTCAGTCTGTTGGCAGGCCTCGGTTCAAGAAGATGTCACAGTAGGCTACATTTAGTTTGTTTACGAACGAGATGTCTCGTTCAGTCAGGTCCAACAACTAATGAAATGTCGAAAAATATGCCAAAAAAAAAAAAAAAAAAAATGCAGTGGTGTGAACTTCATGAATCGGTGCTCTTTCGATGCAGGGATTCTTTTATGTCATCAAAAAACTCATCAATCCAAAGCACTCGAAAATATTGCAAATAAAAGTTAAAAAAACAAAAACTAATGAAATGTTTTAAAGTTAAACTCTCACTCGAATGCCGCTTCATCCCTTATTCGAACGTTATAACAACCCAAAAGCAGATATTATCATGTTAAATATATGTGGCAATCTCAGAGTCACTGCTATATTAACTAGACAATAATTTTATCCAAATCTACTTTAAACTTTATTTTAAGCAACTGGTGAAGGCCCATTTACAATGTTTTCTTATTTTTCATATTCATTATGACATTCTTTAATGGTTTTATTACATTGCATTCAAATTAATGTGTTACTCAGTTACTAATGTAGGGCTATTATGCATTTATATTCATAATTCCAGTTGTACTCATATATATATATTCCATTGACGTTGTATATTTCCTTCATTTGACATATAAAGGTACACCCTGTTATGTTCCATTTATGTTGGATAGGATGTTGGAAACTCATTCTTTATGCATAATGTTTTTTATATATGCACGGATGTTGCTCGGTTTGTCTTTAATTTTCTTGGTATTAAGCACTCCCTTCTAAGTTGATATGATATTTAGCCTAGTGATATTTGAAGATTTGCAGAGCTTGCTGTTTCTGCTCAAAGGGTGTAAAAACCACAACAACCTCCTCCGACAAGTCAAGTTGACCTTTCTCTGACATTATCTAAATAAGGGGGAGAGAAAGGAAAATAGTAGGTAAATATTTTTAACATTTTGCTGATCAGACGAGAATAGGCCTATTCTATGGTCTATGAAGACGTAGGTCTCTAGCCTATATAATGCCCCCTTCAACTGGCATCTTTAATCTTTCCTTCTCTTTGCATGCTCTGAAGATCTCCATCTCTCAGTTTTTGAATATTACTATGCTCAGATCAGATTACTCAGATTGTTAAGACTTTTATCTTAGTTTTAGCAGAATATGTTCAGCTTGGATATTGTATCCAGTTTTTAATCTTTCTTTAATTTTCATATTTTAACACTTACTCATCTGTAATCAGTATCACTTATACTTATAATTAATTTTTAATAAATTACACTTTTACAGAAAGTAAAACTTTTACGTCTGCCTGGATCTCTTCTCGGTGCATCACAACCAAACTGTAATATTTTGTGAACATATTCATCTGAAACTCTTATCTCGACTTTGTGTAAATAATCCCATAGTAATATTCTTTATTGCACTATATCTTATTGTTCATTTACTGCAGCACTTTCTGCACAATCATCATGACAGCAGTTCGATTAGCAGCACTCATTTATCTATGACAGTGGTCTCAAACTCAATTCCTGGAGGGCCACAGCTCTGCAGAGTTTAGCTCCAACCAGCTCCAACTCACACCTGCTTGGAAGTTTCTAGTGA
>JAFVLL020026739.1:0-18266 GCA_021397915.2 Tor tambroides
GGGGGGGGGGGGAGTTTAGATTCTAAACAACTAAAAACTGTTTGGTTAACCTTACCAACATTCTTAAAAAAAATCATCTTGTGTTCAGAATAAATTCATACAGGTTTGGAACAGATTGGGAGTCCCTCAGCAATACCTCAAACCTAACCCTGACCTCCTAAGTCAAGCAGCACCACACAGAGGAACCATCACCACGTCAGACATTAACTTTAAGAGGGAGAACAGAGTGGCTTTGTGGAGACATCTGAGAAAGTAGTTATCGTTCCAATCCAGATTCCTTCAGCTCTGGGGAAAGGACAGGAGACTGGTGCTTACCTCAAAACAACATATCAGTTTCTAAGAAACTTAAGAGCAGCTTGATGCTGAATCATCACATTTAATGTGCATTTGCTGTACGTTAACTTCTATGATGCACATATTTTTTTTAATATTTCAAAATGCATGGAGGTCACTTACCCTATACCAAATGATATTCACAAAATGTGAATTTATGAACTACTCTGGCAGGCTGGTGGAAAATTCTGGCGTTTAAAACATAAAAGACTGGGCTTTTACTGAAACGATTCTTTGTAATAATCTTGATGAAATAACTACAGTTTAAAAACTATTTTTTAAACTCGGCAAACCCTAGGGTTAGCAGAAGAGTTTTCTTGCAGGCCGGTGTTAACCTAAGAGCATTAAAAAAAAAAAAAAAGGGTCTGTAGATAATAGGCTTGATCTATACATGAATTCAAATATAAATAATACTCATGTTTCTTAGTTACTGAATCTTTAACATCGAGGGAAATCAGAGAATAGCACCCAACAATAAATTTAAATGTAGGGAAAGAAGTACCAATTAACGTGACCACATAGAACGCATATTTGCATAAAAAAATATGTAATGATAGTTTTTACTCTTCGTGGTTTAATTTGTTATGCTGCCGACCAATAGTAAGACAAGTTATTTTAGTATATCGTCATGAGACAAGAGATACAACATAGGAAAATGCCTGTAAATTATCGGTGGACTTTTTAAATAAAAACAAGACAACAAAATATTAAATATGGAGCATACGGTTTTTGATGATTCAGCCAAAAAAATAAAATAAAATAAAATAAAAATACTATTTCTATAACTATTTAACTGTCGATGTGGACGCGCGAACGATGGCGCGCTTTTACCTGAGGTGAATCTTTTTTGCTCCTCTCGAAGTAACGTTAGGGAAAAAAGCCAACATCCCAAACAGCAGCGTGGCTGAGTTTCAACGCCACTTACAGAAGAACATGATAACTCTTAAATATCGACCATAGAAAGACGTTTCCTCGTACAGCTACGACGTTTTGTCCGTTATCCTTCCAAGAAAATGCTCATCCAGTTGTAAGTTCACTATTGTTCTCCGACTGACGCAAGAAAGACGCGACAGTCCCTTATAAAACAACTCACTAATTCAACTCTAATGGTGCTGTTAGTGAAAAAATACGAGCATAAACTTCCCACCGAACAATCGATAACGCAGAAAAAAAAAGCTATTTTGTTATGTATGCGCGAGATGTCACTGGCGAATTTCAGTCAGTTAAGGAGCGGGAAAAAAACATACCTCGTTAAATCGATTTCCACACTTTTCCTCAGTCCTTCGTAAGAGTTTGTACGAACGCTTGAAATATCACCACATCCCTCCGCTATCTTTGACGATGAAAGCCACACTCGTTGTTAACCCATTCGGAGTATTGCAGCATGTGTGCCCACCACACACCGTCTTGGGGTTCATATAGCGTCAGAAACAAAGAGGCTACTGGCGCTCCTCCCGCCTGCGTACCCCACCCCCTTCTAGGCCTGAGTATGAAATTTGATATAGTACATTTTTTTAGCTCATACTCTGCTGTCACATTCTTGATTTGCATCCCATCACATATTTTGAAGAAATGTAAAAAATAAATCGATGAATAAAATAATGTCTAATTTTACAATAGCACATTACATGAATTAACTGGCAGCATGTACCCAATATTATAAAATCACAGATTCATGGTGATGGATGGATCAATACTAAAGTATGCATGTTGCATTCAGAAGACTGAATCAATGTTTAGTTTAATGTTTTGCTTTAATAACAATAATAACAATTTTATTAGTTAGCATGAAAAATGATGCACCTCATAAAACTTTAAAGTGCAAAAAATATATTTTGAACAAATAGTTGTGTAGGATAGAAACAATGGCTATATGTCTGCATCTAAGTAAAAACACATACCCAATCTTATAAGAAAACTGTTTTATGAGGTGGCGATTTCACGTAAATTTGTATGATGTGATTAGAGCGGAAATGTGTGTAAACTAAACATGAAGGTCCACACCTAAATCTTAACATCAGTGAGGCGTAAGCACATTGACAAAATCAAGATCGTATGAATTAGCCACCAATTTGCTAAAATGTAAAATAGTTTCAGATTGCCATAAAAATGTGTTGAGTATTCAGATCATTGCCAGTAATCAAAATAAGGAACTACTTTGATTGAAATCTTTACATGCAAATATCTTCCTTTGTGCTCCATAGAAGAAAGTCATTTTGAATGACGAGGGTGAGTAAATGATGACAGGCTTTTCATTTTTAGGTGAACTACTCCAAATGCAATACTTGATTTGTTTCTTCATCACATTACAAGGGTGAATGTAAAAGTAGAACAGGATTGCATTTTGGTGACTATATTTTACAGTTCCGTCACCAACTTTCAAAAATCAGTCATTGAAAACCAGTTTTTTTAACCAGTTTTCTGTTGCCACATTTATTTCAATAAGCCATTGTTAATGTGGGGTTTTTACACCATTGATGAATTTTATTTATTTATTTATTTTCAGTTTTTTCCTCCTTCTTCACTTTGGCCCAGACAATAGACTAAGGAAAAAAAATATATTTTACAGTTCCGTCACCAACTTTCAAAAATCAGTCATTGAAAACCAGTTTGTTTTACCAGTTTTCTGTTGCCACATTTATTTCAATAAGTCATTGTTAATGTGGGGTTTTTACACCATTGATGGATTTTAATTTTTTATTTTTTTTTTACAGTTTTTTCTTCCTTCTTCACTTTGGCCCAGACAATAGACTAAGGAAAAAATCCAAACTAGACAATAAATCACTCGCGTTTAAATGCAACACTTTTTCCATCAGTTTGTCATGTGATGACAATGATTATAGGGCAACTCAGTCATGCCACTATTCATTTTCTGAATGCATGTTTTTTTACAAGCAAGAAATGTATTGTCAAGCACACAAACGATTGGATTGGGAAAGGAACTAAATTCCAATTCTTAGGGCTATTTAAACACCTCTTGGTTGATTTAAAAAGTATGTTTATATATTTAATATATTATATTAAATATATATTCCACTGTCAGTGAACACCTGTTCAGAAAAAAAGAAAGGAGGAAAAGAAATATCTATTTAAACACTGCTTGAACGTAACATGTCATTGTATGTAACCAACAGCTTTCCCTTTTCCTGTTGAGGATGGTGCTCGGAAGTTGTTGTTATCGAAGATCTTTCCTCCATTGCGTTTTCTACAGGATGAGGCTTTAAGGGGGGCTTCCCTTTCTGGGTATGTTTTTAACAGACACATATTAACACTACCAAGTGTGATTTAACAGAAAGATAGTTGCCTGTAATCTTCAGTTAAAACTTAATGCAAAGTCAGGGCATCCAACTTTAGTGGTATTCAAAGACTGAATTTACATTTGTAAGGCAATGTGAGAGATGTTCACAAGTTTGCACCGCCTGAAGGATTTGGCATTTAATTCTTCCATAGAGATATTATCTCGTTTTGTCTGGCATTCTTTTGAAATGCAATCCAGGTGCAGCTTATTTGGTAGCTAGAATTAGCACTTTGTCTCTTCTGGAATGTGATCTTTTCCAGAATGATGCATTACTATCAATAAAATTCTAAGGCCTGGTTCCACAGACAGGGCTTAGACTAAGCCAGGATTTGGACATTTAAGTAATTTTTATTAACATGACTTAGAAAAAACATTACTGGTGTGCATCTTGAGAAAAAACAAAGGCACTGATATATTTTAAGATCATTCAGTGCAAGTTTCTTTCAGTTGAAACGGCTCAGAATTACATTTTAGTCTGGGACTAGGCTTAAGCCATGTCTGTGAAACCGGGGGTAAGCATTAGTGGTGTTTAACTGGACAAACACCCGTATAACTATTGCTTATATTTTTAGGGTTCAGAGTCAGACTTTGTTTTAAATGTTGTATAGTGTTAAATTTGACATATCCTGCATTGCTGGTGCTACAGAAATGAATCTTTTTAAGCATCTTGTAATTCTATATTCAGCCGTTTCTGTACAGCTCTCAAGATGCAGGATAGCTAGTAGTGCTTTGATTTGTCAAGGCAGGCATGTTTATGCAAGGGTTGAGCACTGTTGCCAGCAGCAGTGAAAAGATGTGGAAATGCTTGACTACAAGCAGTTTGCAGCATGCTTTTGCCATGTCTAGTTTTTGCATTAGTCAGCAGTGTGGCAATGATAAGTCTTGACAGAATTCATGACAGGCTTATTTAAATTGCATTTCTGTGATTCAGTAATTCTGCCAATCATTGTTGTGTGGTAAACAAACATTAAAACTCAGGGATTAATGCTGCCTTCATGTGCTATATTGGAAACATCCTACTTCTGAAGTTGTAATTTTGTGTTTGTTCAAGTGCTTTGTTGTCGGAAAGAACAGAAAGCACGACCCATTCACGAGTTCATGCTTACCTGTTTTCTTGGGAAAAATTGATCAAAGATTAGATATACTACTGAAATCCATTTAAAACAGAGAAAATGCAGACTTCATTCTTTATATCCCATTGGCATAACCACAGAATAACTGAGGCTGAGCTAATTTTTCATCACAAACTACAACATTCAAGATATAATCAACCCTAAACAAAATGTCAAGCCTTTTATTGAGCCTTTGTCATAATAGTCTCTATGCTATGCATCCGTTTCTGTTAACTATAGATCAGCGGTAATTTCACAGAAGATTCTTCGGCACAGGGACCTTTTTTTCTTTCGCCAGAGTAATTTAGAAATCTATTTCAAATAAATCTCTCTTATAATGCCGGTTCATAGAAGAATCTGATAGCCTGCCAATCAGATAAATGCAGCTGTCTAATGTGGTTTGTTTCATGGTATTTTTATTGCTACCCACAACGCTTTTGACAAGAAAACAGACTTCCATATTCAAAACATGTGTGGATCTAATCACTTGCATCTTAAAGTGAACCTCCACTGCAGTTTTTCCAGAGGTTGGTTATTGTTTAATAAACACAAATGGCCTAAACACCTTCAGTTGCAGTCACGGTGCTATTCAATGCTAGTAATTAACTAATGTCATAAACATACACGTAGTTGTTAGAGCTTAATTTATAGTTCTGCAGGGAAGTGGAATCAGGTGCCAACAGTTTTACCACCTGAGTTGTTAAGCCTAATTTGTGCTTTACTTACTACACTTACTTTACTGTTACATTAAATACTTTTACAGGTCCCTCAGACTTCACACCTGTAATCTTTCTGATTTAGGAAAATCGTGATAATGAATTTAAATAATCCACTGAATTACTATGTTTTTTTTATATTGTGTTTTCATAGTGCCGTTGACTTTGACAAATGTGGTTTTAATTGCCAACAACACCATTGAGGTAAACAAGCCTATGCGTTCATTTTTCAGTGGAACACATGGATACATTTTGAAGAACCCTTTGTGTGAGGAACCAACCAAAATGTATGTTTTCATTCACTAATAATATTCCTTTCTGCCATAATCTTATTTGTGCTTAAATTCAGGTTTAAAAAATGATTGATGCATTAGGGTTGGCAACATTGATTGCATTGTTTTGGATCACAGTGTTGAAAGAGGTGAAGTTTTCAGTCAAATTAAAACTTATATTTCTGTGGTATTACTTTAGAATACTTTAAATGTGCATTAGTAGTATGGACTTTCATTGTGCTTTATGGTGTGTTTTTCTCCTTTTTAGAACTGTGACTGTCCTGCCTTGTGTGTTTCGTGGAAAAATAGCAATTTTGGAATGGAGGTGAGTTAATTTTATTTTTTGAATAAACTGTTCCTTTAAAATCAAAAGAGTGTCTACATACTCATTAAGTTCTAAAACAGACAAGATGGTTGGCTAGGCAAGTATGCTTCTCTCTGGCGGGGATTTTCAATGTGAGTGCTTAGCCATTTTGGGGGTTGGGGTACAAACTGGTAGATGGGGGTTGGGCACTTTGTACTGTTTCACCCTTGTGTTAGATGACGGATGGGGGTGGTGGTGAATCTCCTGTTTCAAAAAAGGTAAAGGGAGGATAGTGACGACTTGACGACTACAAGGTGAAAAAATACAGGACTTGACACCCCCCTTTAAGTAAAAGGGCAGGGTGTTGCTATAGAAACAGACAGATCTGGCTTCAAACTCCCCCGATATTGTAACAGATGGTTGGAGGTAGAGCCGTTCGGGGGTGGGTTAAACCAGCATTTTCTCAAAGATCACCATTAAAAGTTTCCTTCCCGGACAGCTCTTCCGTCATTGACAGTTACCTGTAAAAAGGGAGGAACAAACCAGAAAAAATACATCACACAGGACACTTGAAAACCAGAACATTTGCTATACAATAATTTAACAATTTATTTGCATGATTTGCCCAATTTAGTTAACCCATATTAACCTAAAAACACCTAACAGTGCATGGATGGTCATCTTTGCTGGTTTTTTTTTTTTTTTAACCTGAATCTGGTATGTTATTGAATGAATTTCTTCATTTAGAACACAAGTTTTTGCAATAATTTTCTCATGCTCAACCCTGCCCAAATTGCACACATCATGGTGTATTGTGGTATAATCTGCTAATAGTCAGTATTTTGGAAGTCAAACAGTTTTGTCTCATCTGTAAGTAAATTATGTGAGCACAGTCATAAAGTCCTGAAATTGTTAGGGGTTCTTCATAGTGTCCCGGTCCAGTGTGATTAAGTGGCTTGCAGTAATGAGGATGATGCTCCATAGTTTAGCTGTTCACATTTCATTGGAAGAGTAGCACAATTGCTGTAAGATTTACAGAGATCAAGAGTAGAAGTGTATAATAAATTTACTGTTCGTGTAATAGACATTTTTGTTCAAAGCAACTTATAATAATAATAATAATAATAATAATAATAATAATAAACTTTATTTTCTATAGCGCCCTTAAATGAAGATCTCAAAGCGCTTTACAACAACAGATAAAACCATACACAATAAAAAAGAAATAAAATAAGCAAAAAAAAAAAAAAAAGTGCTAAGAGTTTTAGCTTGCCTTATCTCAATCAGTAAAGAATTCCACAGTTTTGGAGCTAATGAAGAAAAAGCCCTATCGCCCATCAATCTTAAACGGGTTAAAGGAACAGTTAGAAGACCAGTTTCAGATGAGCGAAGGTCACGTGTTGGAGTATAAGGAATTAAAAGCTCAGACAAATATTGAGGTGCCAACCCATGTAAAGCCTTGTAAGTAAGCGTCGAAATTTTAAAATCAACCCTAAAACTAACAGGAAGCCAATGCAAAGACTCCAAGACCGGTGTAATATGATCTCTCATCCTAGTTCTAGTAAGGATTCTAGCAGCCGAGTTTTGCACTACCTGCAATTTGTTTAGGGTAGCTTTTGATGCCCCAGCCAACAAGGCATTACAATAATCAATCCGGGTAAACACAAAAGTGTTAATCAACCTCTCAGCAACAGGAAAGGACAACATTGGACGTAGTCTGGCAATATTTCTAAGATGAAAAAAAGATGTTTTAACAGTGCTTTGAACATGTGGCTCAAAAGTTAGATTGGAATCGAAAATAACCCCCAAATTCTTTAGTTTTGTTTTAAACTCCATAATTGAACCATCAACGGACAAAGTAACCGACCCAGCTTTACGTAATTGGTGGGGTGAACCAATGAGCATGACCTCAGGTTTTTCACTGTTAAGACAAAGAAACTTACAAATGAGGAACATCAATATTCTCAATAACACAAATTTCAGGAGTAAGCTAGAGCGGTCCAAAAACTTAGTAAAATTAATTGAATTTATTTGTGGGAGTTTCCTTAGATTGTGGATTTGGTTTAAGTTAAGAATAATTCTCATGACGTGTAATGAATTAAATGGGATGGTTCAACAAATAATTCAGATTTTCTCATCATTTACTCCCCCTCATGTCATTCCAAACCTGTATGACTTTCATTCTTCTGTGAAACTCAAAACAAGATTTTTGAGAAATGTATCTGTGTTTATTTGGCCATACTCATTGGGTCCAATGTTGTTTGAACGCCAACATTCTTTTAAATATCGTCTTCCTCTGAATTTAATCCCTTTAAGTGTTGTGTTTAATGTAAACCAAGTATAAATATAAATAGCATCAACTAGATTTTTGGTATCAAGAGAACTACACTATCCAAGTCATGCTTGCGTGATGATGTCAGGTTCAGGCTTCTGTCAAGTGGGCAGCGAGGGGCCTCACAGAAACCTTTAGTTACACCGTGGTTTATAGGTCAGCTCTGCCCCGAGACAGCACATTCTAAGGAAAACATTCATGCACACAAAGCACCTCTGTTTTAGGAAAAACAGAAGTCTCAGTTTACTAAGGTATTTGGAGGAAAGGGTTGGATCTTATGGACAAGACAACAGTGTAGCAGAGCATTATTTGTTTGAATGATGCATCTCAAAAATACTTGGATAGAGAAAGTGACTGTGCATGCACAAATGGAAAAGTTGATGACTTCCATCTGGTACACAGTGTGCTGAGAGGGTGTGTGTGTGTTTTGGGGTTGATGTGATGTTTTGTCATGTTGCTTGAAATTGAATGTAATCCATTTTTGATAGGAGTAGTTTTCTTAAAGATGTGAGAGACAGTCCCTAAAGTTTATCTTTGTTTCTTTTTTTCACAAAAACTTTTTGATTTAAATTAGGGATGCACGATATTATCTGACTGATATCAGAATCGGCCGATAATGGCTTTAAATTACTGGTCTCAAACTCAATTCGTGGAGGGCCACAGCTTACACAGTTTAGATCCAACACTAATCAAACACACCTGAACCAGCTAATCAAGTTCTTCAGGATTACTAGAAACTTCCAAGTAGGTGAGGTTTGGAGATGGTTGGAGCTAAACTCTGCAGAGCTGGGGCCCTCCAGGAATTGAGTTTGAGACCTCTGCTTTAAATGTAAATATCGGCATCGGCCGATGAAAAATTATGCCGATACGTCTTGCCGATAAGAGGAATACATGAACTCGCATGTGCTCAGGGTGTGCTAGTGACTAGATCACGTCAGCAGTGTGGCTCATTCTTGAAGCAAAGTTTTGTCTGAATGATGATAAGATTCATTGTTTTGGATTGCTGCATTTAATCTGTGAGCACGTACAGAATGACGCATTAAGTGTGTGATAGAGTAAAACGTAATAGCACATGCAGTGACAGCAGCGGCAGCCTCCCCCAGGTCCTAATGCCTGTTCTGTAAGGAGTTTTAATTTGTAGGGGGCGCTGTTGGCCTACTTCTAATTAAATTAAAAGTAAAATAGCCTACACAAGTAACATTTAGAGTGTTTCTGATTAAATAAAGCAGTAATTGATTTCATAAAATGAGTATGTTTTGATTTAAAGGTCAGAAGTTATAGCTTGCATGAAAAAAAATCACAAACATGACACTTTTAAATTTTATACATACTGATTTATTCATTAATGTATAATGTTTTATTTTTTAAACAAATCATAAGCTCTAAAAGATTTTCAGAATGTTTACAAATCTTTTGCTTTAGACCATCTACAAATGTTAAATATTTTAAATAAAATAAAATGTTAGGGTTAACACTGCATCTTTCTGGGGGGAAAAATGCAGCGATTGATATATTTTATTTATAGTTATTTTCAAAGCTTCAGTGTGCTGTCAAAAAACCTTCATTATGGTTTATTTAATTCTAACAAATAAGTTCTTGTTAAAAACTAACTAAAATTAAAAATATTTTGCTTATTTCTGCACAGGAGAGACTTGTTTCCAAAAAAAAAGGAAATATATCGGCATTGGTATCGGCCAAAATGATTTGAAAAATATTGGCGTATCGGATATCGGCAAAAATCCAATATCATGCATCCCTAATTTAAATAGTAGAAAAAAAAAAAATATATATATATATATACACCTATATTTTAGTCTGATTTAGATAACCGCACCCGATCGTCACATTCAGGGTTCATACGGTCATGAAAAACCTGGAAAATTCATGGAATTTTAAAACAGCAACTTCCAGGCCTGGAAAGTTTTGGGAAAAAATAAATAAACCCAGAAGGTTTTGAAAAAGTCATGTTTCACAATTCTCTGTACAATAGAATTATGTTTAATCAGGTCCTGAATTTCATTGCGGTATTGCGCATATATCGCATTACTCATTCCCGCAGCTTTCAACTTTAAAATTCCTGCAAAACATTTATTCAATATAGTGTGTAGGTTAGATGAGTAAATAAATTCACACAAACCATCAGAGCAAATCAGTCATTTGAGAACAGCGTGAGTGATTCAGCTGTACCGCGTCCTCTCTCTAACCTTCTCTTCACATGGGTGCATCTAGAGCTGAACGCTGCGATACAAGACTTTAGCTCACGTTTCGGTACAGTTGACAGAATTGACCTATTGGTAAGCCCCTCCCCTCGAACGCAGACTAGCCAATGGCAGTCGAGTATCATTTGCAAGGGGAGCGGAACTCGGACATCTTTAAATTTCAGTGCCATAGAGAAACATTGGAAGATCCGAAGCTCGCATCGGTTTTATGGGGTTTATGCTTCAAAAATGGAAAAACGATGTGCCTGGGGTACTTGTAACACTAATTCCAGGTTTCCTGAGAAGATGGGCAATATAATTTATTACATCCAAACAAAACAGAGCAAAATGTTCCTAAGTATTCAACCCCAATACAAATGAAGACAAAAACGTTCATTTTCTGGTTGTCATACACTAAGTTACAATTTTCATCTGCTCAAGCAGAACTTTAATGTTATCTTGTGCTTTAGCAAGGTATCTCTGGCTAAAACTAGCTAACGTTAGTGAGTCCATAATGTACAAACCTAAATAGCGGACTGTTCTCGCGTCTTGTACAGTGTAGGTCAAAAACACATAAACAAAGGTCTACATTTCAGTGCCTCTCCATATTAAACTGGTTAAATGTACCTTAATCTAATAATCGTACCCTGCGATACATGAACAGTGTTGATCCTGCATGTTGTCATCCGCGATCGTGATGACCGTAATATGAGACTTCTCCTGCTTGCAATGTGATCTGTAAACCCTCGCTTCGAGTTACCCACTGTATTTATTTTAAAATATTTTATAAATCCCTCCATGGAATATTTAATTCCCATTTGGTGGCCTTCTGTGTCCAAAATTGTGCAAAAACATCGTGGGACAAGGTTTTCACACTGCAGCTGTCATTGTAAGACAGTGAGCAACTCTATTTGTTTGTCCGAGGGAGCAACAGTAACTAAGGGGGGCGGGGCTTACCGATAGGTCAATTGTCAATTGCATAATCGGTCACTGTTGCATCGTCACAAAAATATATTATTTGCACGTTTTTTTTTAAGCCTTTCGGTACTCGCGCGCGCTCCAGAGGCACTTTTCTCTGCGCTCAGAGTCGCATCCAAAGCTCGCTGCAAACAAGCAAAGCTTGTTGGGCTTAAGAGGCCAAATACACACAAAATGACATCAAAATGGTCGTCCTGGCGAGTATCCTCAAGCACTGTCGGTTTTGTATTAAGTTTAATATAAACCGTTGCGAATGAAAACGCATGTGTATCAGTATTGGATCTGTGAAATAGGTCTTGCGACAGCAGCCTAATAAAGTTGTGCCGTTTGTCATTAATGTTAATCAAACAACAAAAGACAGAGAAAATCCCTCACTGCTCTTGACTAAATAATGTTTTGTTGAATAACTTTAATATGTTAATTTACAGTTTATTCAATTTCTGTAGCCCATTTAACACACGTTCATATTTTAGAAAATGTAGTTAATATTTGCATCATTAATGATTTATTTTATCCACCCGCGACCCACCCGCAAATAATCAGAATGCAATTTTTTTTATTACCCGACCCGTGGATTATCCGCAGCACCCGTGGATATAACCGGCATCCGTGCATCACTTTATATATATATATATATATACAGTGCCCTCCAAAAGTATTGGAACAGTAAAGACAAAATTGCTCTGTTGGCTGTGGAGTCAAGACATTTAAAAATATGATTAAAAGATGAATATGAGACAAAACTACAGAATGTCACATTTTATTATTGGGTGATTCAACACATAGATGTTTTACCAGCTAAGAAGTTCAGCACTTTTGGATTTTCATCCCTCTATCTGATGTGAGCATAAGTATTGGAACAGTTGCCTCACAGGCCTTTCTAAGTGATCAGCTGTGTCCTGTTGCATTAATTCTTCTCAGAGAGTAAAGGCAGAAACTCCCCAAAACATATATATATATATATATATATATATATATATATTTATATATATACATATACAGTATATGATTACAAGATATCTGTATATATCTTCTTGGCCAGTGCAAATGAGTTTTTTGCAACTTCTTTTTTTTTTTTGGTAATAATCATGTCTAAAACTATGAAAGACTATTTGTTTTCATGTCAAAGTGCTAGGAACACAACCTCTTCAGTGTATTATGGAACCAACCCTAATGTTCATTAATGTCACAAATGCTGAATGAGATTGAACATGTCAGAGAAATGTTCAAAACAGTCATGTTGTCCAACTGAGCAGCCATAATAGAGGGAATCACGTAACTGCTTAAAGTATTCACACCTCAGTGCTCATCGTTCACACCTGCTTTGGCAGACAACGGTCCCGTTTTATGCTTTCGTAGTTGAAAGGCTGTGCAGTCACATACGCATAACAGAAGGCCACATGGTGCAGATGCCACACTTTGCAAACTTGAACTCATAAAAGGACAATGCTAGCGCAGCATTCAGTGTCATGACCTGCTTTTCAGTGAATTGAATATGGAGGAGGAAGGGCTGACTTTTAACAATGCAAAGAATCCTGACAAATGTTAAGGACCCCTGTTCAGTTGAAGAGGTCATTGTGGGTTGAGACTTCTACCCCCATCAGTCCACCAGAGTGTTAAAAGCGCATGTGGCTGCATAACTTTTTAATTTGCACTGTGAAAAGAAATACCTTAGAGTTTGGCACCAGAGTGGAGCTTGTAACAATAGCGTTTGGAAGTAAATTGCAAATTGCTCTTTTACTCTTGTCTGCGGTGGAAGAAATTTGTACAAACCAAATCGCACCTACTGTTCTTTGATGTTTGTTGCTGTTTGGTTTTCATATGTCTTATGTTTGTCTTAAACCATGAGTATTACTTTTTTCAAGCAACACCATAACTTACTTTGTCATTTTAAGTGACAGAGTTTGAAGTTCAGTGCATACTAACACATACAAAGTTCATTGCATTCTTCTTTGCATTTTCTAAAATTTGGGGCCCCTCTAAATCGAATCTGCTGTACTTCCTTTCAATATTCATGTAGTAAAGTTTAATGCCCAGTCTCCAAGGATCTTGGTAGATGATTAATGCTCTCCACAGGTCGTCTTCATTCTTTGCTACTTAAAGGACTCTCAGGTTCTTGAGGCTTAAGCTCCCACTGTCTCAACAAATTCCAATGGTTGTTGGGTTTTGTTGGATTAGTTTATTAATCCTGTTGGTGTTGAGGCAGAGTAAACCAGCCTTTAGTCTACACAGTGATTTCACCTACTTTTTACGCATACTTGAAGTTGGTGTTCCATTTTACTCCATTTTTTTTGTTGTTGTTGATTGTTTATTCTTTTTTTCTTTTTTTTTACTGTATTTTTAAATTACATGATATTTTTATCATTTTAAATGTTTTGTTGAGATGAGAAATTTGGAAATTAAATGAACATTTTCTGCATTTTTTTTTATACATGTGATACATTAATTTAAACGTGTCATTTAATAAACATAAATGCCTCACTCACTCACTCATTCGAGAGAGAGAGAGAGAGAGAAAGAGAGAGAAAGAAAACAAACTCTTTAGCTAATATCTTTTTGCAGTGCAAATAGTCAACCTTGTTAGCAAAGGTTATTTTCCCAAACTCCGCCCACCATTACCCAGTTATTTTTACCTTTTGTGCAAATGGTGCATTACTTGTATTTACACATTGTCTGAATAGCATTTATCTTACTTAGTGTAAACAAGATGCAATTTGTGGCTGTTTGTTCTTGGTTCAAACTGTATCTACCACTATTTACATTTAGTGTAAACATCATTTACTTTTTTCTTAGTGTAAATGGCCACTGCTAATTAATGCTTAAGTTATTCAGTGTCCTTTTTTAATTTTTATAGTGCATTATTACAGAAAGAGTGCATTCACAATGTGACAAGTAGCTCACGTGTCCATTTTCCTTATTTTTTTGTTAAATTGGTTATTGTGTGTGTGTATTTGATTAATTTCACATGTATAGGATGTGTTTGGGTTGAGTATATTAACCTGCTAGAAAAGTGCTTCAGTGTACCAGTGTTCATTCACTATTAGCTTCATATCGCACAACTAATTTGGGTCAAACCCTGATATTATTGACGATGACTGAAATATTTTAAACAATATTGTATCTATAGATTTCTTTTTCAAAAATATTGCCAGTGCAGCATTATTTTGAATGTTCTTTTTGTTTTCTTTGCATATTTTTAATATCTTATTAAAGGCTTGGTTTTAATTTTAGCCAATTACCTGATCCCTTCCCTTCGCAAACTTGTCAGGTATTATAATAAATGTTATTTATTGCTTACAGTCCATTTCAAACTTTACATGTTCCATCTTATGACTTTATTTCAAAGGATGTACAGTGTTGTTGTTTTTTTTTTTTTTTTTTTTTTGCTGTTTCCTTTAAATTGTCCCAGATTACTCTAGCAGTTTTCACTCAGGTGCAGTGGAACTAGCCCAAGTCTGGAGAAACAGCTTATCTATATTGGCTGTATCTCACCAAATGCTGGAAGTCTCCTTAAGGCCCCGATATACATCAAATGAAGTTCGTTTTCGTTTTTTGTTTGGGGGCAAAAAGAAGTTCGAAAAGGCTGAGCAACGGTATACTGTTTTCAAACATTCCAACACCCCCGCGCTGCTGGAGGCAGGGGTGTAGATTAATGTAAACATGTCGCAACGCTCGCGCGTATGCCCTAAACAAAACAACGATGTAATGATGGTGTATCTAGATGTGAGACAGGTACCAATGGTCAGAATATTATAGACAAAAGAATAATGATTATCAGCAGTTCAGAATCAAATATCATGTTTGCAAAACAAAAGAACCATCCCATTTCCATAATCAGTCCTTTAAGTGTGAATGGCTCATAGTCTGAAAACTTTAGCATGATGTGGGAAAAAATTTTTTGGAGTCATCTCAATAACACAAACCTGTTTGTTCCTGCTCATTTATTTTATTAAACTGGACAAATTATTACACCTTTTTATATTTTATATGCTGTTATGATTTGATAAAAACAAAGGTTTATTATTGTATATTCATTTGGCATTTCATTTATTGTATACCCTTAAATTCGCTTATTGAAACAGCAGCAGCAGTATGGAGTAACATTTATTTGAAACACATGTATTTGGTACTTGCTACCTTATATCTTTACTCTTTCCTTTCATTCTTTTCATGGCTTTGGAAAAGTTGCATCTGATGTTTCTCTACGTCGCTTTTTGCATAACTCCGGGTCGTCGACACCAAGCTTTGTTGCAATTTCTTTCTAGGAATTATATGCTTTCTCTTAATCTTTAAAGTCTCTCTGCAAGCGATCGTACAGGTGCGGATATATTTGTGGCAGCTCAGCTATTCGACACAGTGTATTTATGAGGCTTGTGACTTGGAGATGTTGTTGTTCTCCTGCTTGACCTCAGTGAAATGAGAAATGAACCGGGAAAAAATAATTGCGTGTCAAAGAAGGTGGAGTTCCAGAGCACACCCACCGATTGCGTAATCGCCACGGACCAATGGTAGCTCAAAGGTGTTTAGGAGCCAAAACGAACTACCCAAGAAAGTTCGCTTTGGTGAGCTGTTTCGAACTGCCGAAACGAACTCAAAATGAACTTCGTTTCGGCCTGATTTTGTTCGAAATGACGACATATCAGTTCGTTCTTTTATTTCGTTTGAAGTATATCAGTGCCTTTAGTCTTTCAGTGCAAATTAAGATGCTAAAGAACAAGTCAGCACAAATCAACTTGACTTCAGAGCTGTCATATATGTGCACAGCCTAGAGCCATGCTTTGGTGTTTCACATTAGATTGAGCTCACACAATCAGGTCTGCCCAAAAAAATGAAGCACTTGCCAGACCACCATTTAGAGCTCAACAGTACAGTGAGTTTCTGAATGTCTGTCTTTGCTGACAGTGTAATCAGTAATGAGGCCAAATTAGTGAGGAGTCTGTATATATATAGTTGCTGTTGACCTGAATAATCCATGTGCAACATTTCATGAACAACCCTGAAAAATTTGTTGCACATCACTAGAGTTTAATGAGAATGTGTTTGTCATTCAACAAGCAGAATAAAATAGTACCATAGCAGGGACGTTTAGACAAAGTATATTAAAAAGACATAAAACCACACGCTATCTCAGTTGGAAGAGAATATTTCAGTGTCTGCAGTTGAAATGGCAGTGGTTAAAGTGAATTACTACTAAGGCATGTTACTCTACCCATGTGGGATGAAGGCTGCTCTTGGCTCTGTGACGTAGTGGTTAAAGTTCTATGTTTGTATCCCGAAGGTTTTTTTTACCGGGTTCAAATCCTGGAAGGGGTGATTCATGGACTGCATTTCAGTGGATGGTTTGCTAACTGCTTGATGCATATTGCACAAAAAATGGCAGTTTGAATATAATTGGCTGGTTTACAAGAAGCCGGTACAGTGAGTGCTTCTGAGGAAGAAGTGACTGGATGTGCAGTTTGCCATGTAAATGCCATCAAATGTTTGAAAAACTTGTTTTAAGTGCTCAGCAGAAAGTATAGATATCCTCAAGTAGAAGAGTATGTGGATGTGTAAGAGGATGGGTTTTTTTTTAAAGATTTTTTGAAAGAAGTTTACTTATGTCTACCAAGGTTGCAATTATGTCATTGAAAATACAGTAAAACGGTAGTATTGTGTAAAAAAACAAACAAACAAAAAAATAGTATTATTGAAGGGAAAAAAAAACTTTTCTATTTTAATTTATTCCTGTGATGGCAAAGCTACATTTTCAACAGCCTTTACTCCAGTCTTCAGTGTCACATGGTCCTTCAGAAATCATTCTGATAGTCCTAAATATTTTTCGAAACAGTAATAGGTTTTTCAAGATTGCTGATGAATAAAAAGTAAAAAAAAAAAACTTTATTTAAAATAGAAATCTTTACAACATGGTTTGGACTTTTTCAGTTTTCCTTTAGTTGAGTTTGTTTTGGTGATTAATTTCTCATTCCGTTTATGCGTGTGCACTTATTATCATTAGTATTTAAGTTCTTGTGTTAGCTTCTTCAGGTTTTCGGGTATTGTTTGTTTCTAAACTTTGGTTGTTGCTCTTCACCTCTCAGTTTGGATTTTCCTGTGGATTTATTAAAGATTAAAGATTGTTTTGGATTACATTCATCTTTCTTGTGATGCATATTAATTACAACCAGAGTTGTTACAATAATTCCTTCAATGTCACTTTTAAAGGGGTCATATGATGCGATTTCAAGTTTTCCTTTCTCTTTGGTGTGTTACAAGCTGATTGTGCATAGATAAGATCCCTGAAGTTGCAAAGACTAAAGTCTCAAAACCAAAGAGATATTCTTTATCAAAGTTAAGACTCTGCCACGCCCCCCTAAAATGGCTCATTCAAACACGCCCCCACATGTCTACATCACGATGTGGAAATATTTGCGTAACGCCGCCCAAATGTTCACGCAAAGAAAGAAGGCGTGGTTTCAGTAACCGCAGTAGTGTTGAAGCAGCTGTGTCAGGGAGACGCTGTGTGTTTCTAGGCGAAAGCAAAAGCACTTTATTTGGCCTTCCAAAAGTAGATGCATTTAGGAATCATTAAGATTACTTACAACAGAACAGCACAACCCAGATGTTATCACAACGCATTTTATGGATGACTGTTTCGTGAACCTAGGAGAGGAGGTAATTCTGACTTTGCTATGACAATCTGGTGCTTCTGAATCAGCGACTGTATGTTTTGTTATTAGTTTAAGT